>CM035102.1:29521319-29825192 GCA_020205505.1 Panax japonicus
TATAGTGAATAGTGCCATATACGTTAATAGTAACTCCGACACAAAAAGTTTCAAATTTGATTAAAAGTTCACCAAAATTTCGGCAGAATGATATTGAAGAAAATAATATCATTTATGAAAAAAATAACATCCCCACCTCAAAATAACGGTACTTTCTGATCGGAATATGGATATAGAGCCGAAGGAAACTTGTACCGAACAGCAACTCTCAAATATCAAAATACTCACAAAATACGCTCGATAATCTAGAGAAAGAAAACTTGTTCTGGTGTGATTTTTAATTCTAACATAAGCATCTATTTATAGGAAAATGCTAGAACGTCATAGGAGACTAAATAATAAATTAATTTATTTCATTCTTCTTTTCTACGCATGCTTCTTTACCAAGATCAGCCGCCCGCCATCTTTGAACAAAATTTAGCAGCCCACATGTGTAAAACAAAGTGGGTCCCACTCGTAATTAATAAAAATCATTTTATTTCCAAAACTACAATAATTCATAGAAAATATCCCGTTTATCAAAAAAATATAAATTTTATGTCCATTCCACACGAAATCGAATTCTCCACAACTTTGCAGAGAAAGTTTTCCAAATTCCCAAAAAAATATCCGAAATCCAAACTGATGATTTTTAATACCTCCATTCCGATAAAATACTGATAAAACACCTCAGCATTAATTCCTTCATTTATAACCACATAAATAAATAAATACATCTTTCATATCCACATATAATAAATATTTCCTTATCATATAAATCAATAATTAATATTCACAAATAATATTACAGAAATATAATTATGACAACCAGACAGTTCCCAGGAAAGAGGGGGCTATCCAATAAGGATTTCTTCTTACTGTCGCACAATTAGGTGACAAACCTCTCCATAGACAGAAATTTCTAGACATTGCCAATAATGTTATCTAATAAAATTATTCAAATAATATGAATTATTGATCTGATAATGGGAAATATTGTGCAGTGACAATTATTGAAACAACAATAATATAAAATATCAACGCAACAATATTGAATCAACAAAATAAAATATTGAACAGTAACTACTGTAACAATTATGAGTAATGTCTTTCTTACGTACGAATCAATAATTCAATAATACTATGCAATACCGTGTGCTACTGTGCAACCACGAGTATTACTGTAATTAACCACCAAGTATTCCAACAGTGTTAACGGTAACAACTACGTCGTTATTTATAAAAACTCATACTTGTCGTTTTCTTCATCCGACAGTTATTCTGTTATGGAGCCCATAATTGACTGCGCTGTCGTACGGATATTTTTGACAAAAAGAATATTCCACGACCAAACGAATATTCCCCGACAAAAGGAATATTTTATAACCACTTACTTATTTTGTAAAATTTTCACATTTCACCCATAACCAAAGAATTATATCAAATTAATCCTTATTAATTTAGAATAATGAATAGAGGAAAATTAATTTTATTTATAATAAGTTGGGGTCTTACATTAACGGTCTAGAGTTCAATCTTATCATTGTTAGTCAATTAATGGAATGGACATCAAGTAAATTTTGAGAAAGATAAATGTACAATTTCACATGGTTCTAACAATGCTGATTTAGTTGCCCCAAGAGATGGGAATATATATACTCTTAACTTTGAGCAACAGAAGAAGAATTATGTCTCGCAACCATTCAAGATGGAGCAAATCTATGGCATAGAAGGATGGGACATGTTCAAATGGACCTCATCAAAAAGTTGTTATCAAAGAACTTAGTAAAAGGATACCCAAAATGAATTTTGAGAAGAAAGGTATATGCGAACCTTGTTAATTTGGAAAACAAGTAAGAACATTCACAGCCAAAAACATGTTTGATGCTAGATCATATGAAGGATATTCATTGGCTACTCACAAAACAATAGAGCATATCGCATTTATAATGTACAAAGATGTGTATCGAAGAATCTATACATGTCAAATTTAACGAATCTAACCATTATATTCCAAAAGAAAGAGAAGAAGATGCAGGAAATTTAGAGACTGCTGCAAATCCAGCCTACCAAATAAAGCAAAACAGTAAGATCATTGAACCAATCCAGCAAGGGATTCGAAGAGCAGCAGGACCAAGACTCTATCCAGCAAGCTGAGAAAATCAGGAACTACCAGCAAGCTGAAATGGACGAACAACAAGACCAAAATTCAGAAACTACTGAAGAAGCTATACATGATATTCAACTTCCAAAATCAGCATGATATATCAAAAACCATCCTCCTGGGAACATCATTGGAACATAAATGACACAGTTATTACAAGAAGAAAGCACAAAATATGTGTGCTTTCTCAGCATTCCTATCCAAATTGAACCAAAGAACGCCAAAGAAGTTATACTTGATAAAAATTGGCTTCTAGCAATGCTGGAGGAACTACAATAATTTGAAAGATGTCAAGTGTGGGAGTTGGTACCTCTCCAAAAGATGTATCCATTATGGGACTAAATGGGTATTCAAAAATAAGCTTGACGAGTACGGAACAATTACAAGAAACAAAGCTAGACTAGTAGCTCAAGGGTACAACCAACAAGAAAGAATAGACTATGAAGAAACATTTGCTCCAGTAGCTCGTTGGAATCCATTCGTATATTACTAGCATTTGCTTGTTTTAGAAAGTTCAAGCTACACCAAATGGAAGTCAAAAGCGTCTTTCTCAACGGTTACATAAATGAGAAATCTATGTAAAACAGCCTCCTGGATTCGAGCATGACAAGTTCCTTCAACACGTATACAAGCTAAAGAAGGCACTTTATGGACTCAAACAAGCCCCAAGGACATGGTATGAGAGATTAAGTAGTACCTCCTATCAAATGGGTTCATACGAGGTAAAATTAACTCTACATTATTTATTAAACGTAAAATAAAGATATTATTATTGCACAAATTATGTTGACGATATATAATTTGGTGCTACTACTAACAATTCTCTTTGTGAGTGGTTTTCCAATGCATGCACAGGAATTTGATATGAGCTTGATGGGAGAACTCAATTACTTTTCGGGCCTTCAAATTAAACAAAATCATGAAGGCATTTTCAGTCATCAACCAAGTATACAAAAGAGACTACTCAAGAGGTTCGGCTTTGACAACTCAAACTCAAAAAACCACACCAATGAGTACATCAATAAAACTCACAGCAAATGAGAAAGGTATAGATGTAATTAACAAAATATAGAGGTATGATTGGATCCTTACTATATCTAACTGCTTCTAGACCTGATATAATGTACAGTGTAGTCTATGTGCTCGTTTTCAGGCCAAACCAAAAGAATCCCACTTACAGGCTGTTAAAAGAATATTTAAATATTTGAGTGGTACTACAAATTTAGGACTATTTACCCAACATGTGACAATTTTAATCTAATGGGTTATTCAGATGCCGACTATGCAGGTTATCAAATAGATAGAAAAGCACAAGCGGTGCTTATACATTTTTGGGACAAAGTCTTATCTAATGGCATAGCAAGAAACAAACTTCAGTTGCCCTGTCCACTACTGAGGGAGAATATTTAGCAGCAGGAAGTTGTTGTTCTCAAATCTTGTGGATGCGTCAAAACACTGTGTGATTTTGATGTATGTGTAACAATGTGCCTATATACTGTGATAATACAAGCACCATCAACATCTCTAAAAATCCAGTTCTACACTCTCGCACGAAACACATTGAAGTCTGACACCACTTTCTTAGAGACAATGTGTCCAAAGGACTCATAAGATTAATATTCATTCCCACTGAGCATCAACTAGCAAACATATTTACAAACCTCTAGGGCAAGAACGCTTCAGTACTCTAAGGAGAGAACTCGGGATGTGTCTAATACAGTTATGAACCGCATGTTTTAAAAAGATATTAGATAGACAAATCACCGGCATATCTTCATACCATAATTACGTACATTAAATCTACTCAGATTTTCCTTCCCAGAAACGGCTTCACCAACTTCCCATATCTCGATAACGTGTTCAATAAATAAAAACAGAAGTTACTTTACTCTTTCTCCATCTCTGACTCTCCAGTCTCTGCATCTTTCACCCCCTTCTCCACCATCTCAATCGACTCAACCCTATTCTGCAAAAATAAGAACTAGGCGTGGAAAATAGCTTCATGATGAATTGGAAGACGAGGTCTCACCTCCGTCTCCACCGTCTCAACCACCGGCCACTCGAAAACTAAAACGAAAGCAATCCTCTATAACTATCATCTCTGGTGGATCATCCCCTGCCGAATCCGAAGCGAGCCTACCTTCTCCTCCACCAATCGGGACATCGACTGGTCACAAACGATGAAAGATCAAAGACCCTTCACCTAGCTCACCTCCAATAATGGTAACTCCTCTCTTCTTTTCCTTGTAGATGTACCTGAAGATTTTTTTAGAGGTCATAATTTTGAGCATTGGTTTAAGTCTTCTATCTGTCAAAAGTCCTTCGTCTATGAAAAATCTGTTGATAGGTTTTACTACCAACACTCTCCTCTCCAACATCTCTTTAAGTCATGTGGTCTATCCTCTTTAAGTGCGCCCCCTCGGTAGCTTACCCAAAATTAGTCCATCAGTTTTATACCAACCAAGAAAATAATGGCGATTGCTATACCTCGTTTGTTAAAGGTAAATATATGTTCTTTACCGTTATGGATTTAGGGAGTATACAGTCAATTCCATACACCGGCGACTGTCCATTCACTCTTAAAGGACCTATTTTCTACTCCTTTGTCTCCTCTTGTCCAACTTCGCATTGTCATGGATGATCTAACAGTGTCACCACACCCTCCCTAAAACCACCGAAGCATCTCCTCTTGCAATAGTACTCACAAAATTGTTACGGTACAATCTCCTTCCTCGTCTCGGTGGTGGAGCTGATTTCACGTACCAAGATTTGGTCTTGGTGGCCTTAATAATGAAAGGCCAACCATTCAATTTTTCACTCATGATGCTCAAACAAATGGTTCACTGTGTCAAACATTCCAAAAAGTGCATTCCTTACAGCTGCTTCCTCACCAAATTGTTTACTTACTTCCAAATTCCTCTAGACAATGAGGGCTCCATCACATTAACTGATTCCATCGATTCTAACTATCTCAAAGGGGCTTATATCACACTGCTTAAAGGTAAGTTCATATGGGTCGTACCCGACATTCCTAATCCCCACACCTCCTACCTCACTGCCTCCCTCCCCTGAGATTCTCAATCATTCATCTTTGCACTACAGGCCAAAGATATTCAGTTATATCATCAATTAGGATTTAGGATGATGAAAAAATATTTTAAAAGAAACGAATCCAGTGAAACAAAGAAAAAAAATATTAAGGATTCGTACTTTAAACAATCCAAGTTCAAAAATACTTTATAATAACCATAGTGGAGTAAAATTCAAGAATGAAGACCAAAACATGGATACAATCAAAGCAAGTATCCATAATAGATATTTGGACAAAAAATGAAAATTAATTTTTCTGTGAAGTGTCGTATTCGTGAATAGTACCGTATACGTGAATAGTGATGTATACATAAATAGTAACCCCGACACTAAAAGACAAGAATTTCACAAGAAAAATCTTTTCAATATTCCGACATAATGATATTGAAAGAAATAATATCATTTATATAAAAAAAATATCTCTTACCTCAAAAAGACAGTACTTCTGACTGGAATACTGGATATAGTGCTGAAGGAACTTGCACCGTATAGCAACACTCAAAGTATCAAAATACTCACATGAATATGCTCGATAATATAGAGAGAGGAAAACTTTAGTTTCTGGTGTGATTTTAATTCTAACCTAAGCACCCTATTTATAGAAAAATTCTTAGAACACCAAAGAAAAAATTTAATAAAATATTATTATTTTTAATAAATTTCCTACGCACACCAAAGACATCTGATTTCAGCAATTAACACGTGCAAGTGGGGCCCACCAAATGGAAAAAAAATTTCTAAAAAAACATTTTAAACTCCAAAAATCAATTATTTTGGAACTTCAATAATTTATATAAATAGCCCTTTTATCAGAAAAATTCAAATCTTATGTCCATTTCATAGAAAATTCAATTCTCTAAATTCCAAACAGAAATTGACTGAATTCCATATACGGACGATTTACAAGCTATAATCAAATTTCAGTCAAGAAATGGGGTCCACAAACATGAAAAACATGTTTAAAATATTTTTAGTAACAAAAATACTCTTCCTCATGTATTCATATATTCCACATTCATTGTAAAAATATCACCATTATTATATTATTATAATATAATAATATATTAAATGAATTATTTATCAGAAAAGATAAAATATCAATTTTCAACAATTGTCACATTAAAAATTTTCTCCATTTATATCCATATAAAAATTTTCCTTATCATATAAATCAATAATTAATTATTCACAAATAATATTACAGAATCACAATACTGACAATCAGGTCGTTCTTAGGAAAGAGGAGGCTTTCCAATAAAGATTTTTCCTTAATGGCGCGCAATTAGGTGACCAAACCTTTCCTTAGATAGAACTTTCTAGACATTGCCAATAATGTTATCTAATAATATTATTCAAATAATATGAATTATTGATCTGATAATGAAAAATACTATGTAGTGATAATTATTGAAATAACAATAATATAAAATATCAATGTAGCAATTATGGAATCAATAAAATAAAATATTGAACAGTTGTTGACTTATTTCACACTCCATGTTTTGATGATGACCATATTTGTTCACTAATCATGTTATATAACATTTCAGGAACATCAAGGAAGAAGGTCCAAAGTCAGATGTCTTTGAAGAAAGAAAAGCAAATTTGAGTTCTAGGAATATATGTAAGATCTTAGCATTTATTACTTTCCAAAATAAGGCTCTATGACATATGCATTGCATATATACTCGCATTCATATTTGATGACACATGTTAATTAACTAGCTCATAATAGGCATGGCCAAATTGCTCTACATAAGGAATCAAATCTTGTTAAACAAACATATACGGTAGAGCAAGAAATGGGGTAAAAAATTAATTACCATAAGTTATGCATTAAATCCCTCCATCAATATAAGTTCACGGTTAAGACAACTATAGGGTAGCAGGAATCATGCATTGTAATATTATCCCACGATTCAAGGAATGTAATTGGGTGTCTCCAACGGACCAATATATGGTAAGATATATGGACACCAGCCAGCAGATATTGAATGGTAAGCACAAAACATGACATCATAGATCATGCTTCATAAATCATGCTGCACAAATAATGTGTCATAAATCAAGGGTCTTAACTCTAGGCAATTAATTAAGGTAACTAGTTGATTTAATAAATTACCATATGTTTTACACTCATAGCATGAATCATGTGCCATAATCTTGTCTCATGATTTGAGAAATCTTATTGGTTGATTCTAACGGTCCAATGTATGTTAAGAAAAATGGAAACCTGTCTGCAAGTGTTTATGGTAATACTGAGTAATGACTTCAGGCTTTTTAGAAATTGGGACTGTAGAAATCTGCAACAGGCCTATCTCCCATGTGATGGAAATCAATTAGCCTTAAATTAATGATAGCATGATATTAAGAAAATGAATCTCGGTAATGGAAATTGAGCTGTGTATATAATGATTGACATAGAACTGCAAGATTTGTGCAAAATGTTTTTAAACATGCATATTCAGTAGCAAAACTTTGCAACGAAAATATTCTAGAGTGATCTATATAAACTGAGCGCTTTAACATATTCAAATACGAAAAATATATACAGTATCTTAGAAGCATACAAGTTACAAAATTGTTTTTCACCGTGATTGATATTGATTGCATTAAGAACAGAGTTTCAGCTACGAAGAACATATAGAACATATTTTGGTAATATTCTTCTTGCATATCATTTCATTCCATACTAGAGCCTTGAGTTGGTAAGTGATATATTGCTTGATCATTAGACCTCGAGTGTGTATTTTAATTTTCCTTATCTCAATCAATATTTTATTGTATGTAATCCTGTTTGGATTGGTAACTCATTACAGTCAAGTTTAAGGGAAGCATAGGTGTTTAAAAGTGCATAGGTGCACAGCGAACAAAGGTGTTCGAATTGCTAGAACTTGTATTATAATTGGAAGAATTTAATAAAAGTGAGTCTCCAATACTAGTTGGTATTGGACGTGGACTAGGCTACTATTCTAGAGGGTAGTAGTTGAACCACGTAAAAATTCTGGTGTTTATGTGATTACATTATGTCCCTTAATATTCTGCTATCTATCTAGTTTCCTGCATTCTATACCAGTAAATTGATTGAATCAAAATCCTATTTTTATAATCCAGCTTGCTGAATTCTGAAGAATTTTTATTAGTAACAAAAGTTGGACATAGTTTGTGCCTATACATATTCAATCCCCCCTTCTAAGTGTTCCTATTTAAATTTCAACAGTAATTACTATAACAATTATTGAGTAGTGCCTTCTTACGTAGGAATTAATAATTGGTGCAATACCGTGTGCTACTGTGCAACAACGCGTATTACTGTGTTTTAACAACCGGGTATTCCAACAATATTAACAGTAACAACTACGTCGTTATTTATAAACAACTTATACTTGTCGTTTTCATCATCAAATCGATTTCCGTTATGGGGCCCACACAAGGCTGCGCCGTCGTACAAATATTCCCCAACAATAAGAATATTTCACGACCAAACGAATATTCCACGATAACAATGAATATTTTATAACCACTTGCTTATTTAAGATATTTGCACATTTTACCCATAACTAACCACATTAATTAAATCAACCCTTACTATTTCAAAATAATAAATAGAGGAAATTCAATTTTATTTATAATAAGTTGGGGTCTTACAACCTCCTCTCCTTATGAAATTTCGCCCTCGAAATTGAAGTACGTTCCTGGTATTTCGAAAAGGTGAAGATACCTTGCTTTCATTTCTGTTTTCAACTCCCAGGTCATTTCCTCAATAGCATGGTTCCTCCACAAAACTTTGACTTGTAGTATGACCTTTGTGCGTAGGAAATGCTCCTTCCTATCCAAGATCTTGACAGGTACCTCCTCGTACGTTAAATCTTTGGCTATTTCGTCTGGTTCTAACTCAATAACGTGGTTCGGGTCTTTCACATATTTACGATGCACAGATATGTGAAAAAACATTATGAACACGAGATATACTTAGAGGTAACGTGAGTCTATAGGCCACATTTTCTACTCGGTCAAGAATCTGAAATGGACCAATAAATCGTGGATTGAGATTTCCTCTTTTTCCAAATCTTATAACTCCCTTCCATGGAGCAACACGCAACAATACATGATCCCTAATACTAAATTCCACGTCCTTTCGAAGAAGATCCGCATAACTCTTTTGTCGATCCTGTGTCGTTTGTATACGTTGTCGAATCATTTGGATCTTTTCTGTAGTAATACGTACCAACTCTGGTCCCAACAATGTTGCTTCACCCTCTTCATCCCAACATACTGAAGAGCGACACTTTTGTCCATATAATGCTTCAAATGGAGCCACACCTATACTTACCTGATAACTGTATTTATAGGAGAATTCCACCAATGGTAAATACTTATCCCAACTCCCTTTGAAGTCTAGGACACAGAGTCTTAATAGATCTTCAAGAGTTTGAATAGTCCTCTCTGATTGTCCGTCCGTTTGAGGATGGTATGCCAAACTGAATAGTAAATCCGTACCCATAGCTTTTTGCAAGATAACCCAAAATCGTGAAGTGAATCTTGGGTCACGATCCGAAACTATGGATACTAGCATGCCATGCAATCTCACAATCTCATTTACGTACATACGAGTAAGACGTTCAAGGGAATAAGTCTCCCGTATCAGCAAGAAATGAGCAGACTTAGTTAATCTATCAACAATAACCCAAATCGGATTTATGCCTTGAGAAATCATGGGAAGACCCGTAACGAAATCTATGGTAATATGTTCCACTTCCATTTCGGAATCTCAAGTGGTTGCAATGGACCCTTAAGCACTTGATTCTCCGCCTTTACTCGTTGACAAGTTAAACACCTTGAGATAAACTTCGCGATCTCTCTCTTCATATTATTCTACCAAAATGTATGTCGAAGATCACAATATATTTTGGTACTTCCAAGATGGATTGAAAATGGTGTATTGTGTGCCTCCATCATGATCTTGTACAATTAGAGTCATTAGGAAAACAAAGTCTGGAGTTGACTCGAAGTATTCCTTCTTCATCGATTCTTGCTTCTGGGATAACATCTTCTTGTACTTTCTTCTTTATACGCATCAGCTCCGAGTATGTTGCTTGAGCAACTTTAACTTTATCGATTAAAGTTGGTTCTATGCGTATACTTGACATCATCGCATGGGTCCTCGGAGTCTTGAATTCTATCTTCATCTTTTGTAAATCACACAAATGGACCTTTGTGTTGACAACATCGTACTCGTTCTCGCATGTGATCTTCTACTCAATGCGTCAGCTACCACGTTCGCTTTTCCAGGATGGTATTGAATGGTATGGTCGTAGTCTTTTAACGGCTCAAGCGATCGTCGTTGCCGCATGTTGAATTTCTTTTGGGTAAAGAAATATTTGAGGCTTTTATGATCTGAATATATCTCCACTTTCTCCCCATATAGATAGTGCCTCCAGATCTTTAGCGCGAAAATGACTACTGCCAACTCTAGATCATGAGTAGGAAAATTCCTCTCGTAATCTTTAAGTTGTCGCGAGGCATAAGCTTTGACTTTCCCATGTTGCATGAGAACACATCCTAACCCTTTGCCTGAAGCATCGTTGTAGATAACAAATCCATCCAAACTAGATGGTATTATCAGAACAGGTGCCAAAATGAGTCTCCTCTTGAGCTCTTGGAAACTCTTCTCGCATTCCTCGCTCCATACGAATTTTATATCTTTCCAAGTCAGCTAAGTTAACGGAGTAGCGATTAGAGAAAATCCTTCCACGAATCTCCGATAATAACTAGCTAAGCCCAGAAAGCTACGTACTTCGGTCACCGACTTTGGTTGCTCTCAACTTTGTATTGCTTCAATCTTTGCCGAGTCAACAGATACTACATGTTTTGACACCACGTGCCCAAGGAATGCTACTTCCTCTTGCCAGAACTCGCATTTCTTCAACTTGGCATATAGCTTGTTTTCACGAAGCCTTTGGAGTACCAGCTTCAAATGGTGCTTATGATCTTCACGGCTTTTGGAATATATAAGGATTTCATCGATAAAGACAACAACGAACTGATCCAAATATTCCTTGAATACTTGGTTCATTATATCCATGAAAGCTGCAGGAGCATTAGTCAATCCAAAAGACATAACTAAGAATTTATAATTCCCGTACCGAGTTCTAAAGGCAGTCTTCGGAATATCCTCAGTTCTAATATTCAATTGATGATATCCAGAATGAACATCGATCTTTGAAAAGAATTATGCTCCTTGCAACTGGTCAAATAGGTCATCAATGCGAGGTAGCGAATACCTATTCTTGATGGTGACATGGTTCAATTCTCTATAGTCAATACAAAGTTGCATACTCCCGTCTTTCTTCTTTACAAATAAAACAGGAACACCCCAAGGAGATGTACTAGGACGAATAAAACCGATGTCCAACAACTCCTGTAGTTGGACCTTTAACTCCTGAAGTTCAATAGGAGCCATTCGATATGGGGTTTTAGAAATGGGCTTTGTACCAGGTTCAAGATCAATAAAGAATTCAACTTCACGTTCTAAAGGTAGATCGGGAAGTTCTTCAAGAAATACGTCAGGAAATTTACTAACAACGGGAATATTATTCAAATATGACGTGTCTTTATTCAAATCCATAACATGGGCTAAGAAAGCTTGTCTTCCATTTTTTAATAAACAAATGGCTTTATGGCTTGATATGACAGTGATTGATTTTAGTGGTTTAGTTGCTTGAATTTGCATAACAGGTTGGTTAGGAATATGAAAACTAACAACCTTACGAAAACAATCAATTTTGGCATGATGAGTAGTTAACCAATCAATCCCTAAAACCACGTCAAATGCAAGTATCTTTAAAGAGATAAGGTCAACAGGTAATGTGATGGTGCCAACTTGGATCAAACAAGATTTATAAACAGTGGATGTAATAAAAGTTTCTCCTAATGGAGTCTCCATAGATAAGTCAAAGTCTAATTTCTTCGGAGTCAAGTTTAAACATTGAGCACAAGCAGGAGAGATAAATGAATGGATAGCACCGGTATCTAGTAGGGTATAAACTTCGTAAGAATTTATGATTAGCTTACCCGTGATCACCTCATTTGGGTTCCTCGCATTTTGACCAAACACGACAAACACTCTTCCAGGAACCATTGACTTTGACTTTTCTGGGACAGCCTTTTGAGTCACCATCCCCGCTGGACTTGGTTTCGCTACAGTAAAATCTCGAGCGATATGTCCTTCCTCTCCACAATTATAACATACCTTGAACTGTTGTGGGCAGTTTGGGCTAATATGTTCCTCTTTCCTACATTTATAGCATATGACCGATGGTTGTTCTCCTCCCTTAGAACCAATTGATGCTGGTGCTGACGTCTTCACATTGTCGTTGTTGTACCTTCTCTTTTTAAAATCTCCTCCCGACTCACTTCTTCTATTATCATGGCCACGATTACCACCAGAGTGATTACCGCTTTTTCCGTATTCTTTCCTCCCCGCTGGTTATCATTTCTCTGATGACTGCTGTCACCGGTCTGACCCTGGTTGTTGTCCATCGGTTGAACGTACTCATTATCTCGCTCTAATAATTGATCCTTGTTGAAAATATCTGAATATAGAGAAAATTTATGAGAAATGAGATATTGACGTATATCGGGTTTCAGACCTCTTAGAAACATCCGCGTCATACGTTCCTAATTCTCTACCAAATGAGGTGCAAACCTGGATAACTCCGCGAACTTCACCTCGTACTGGGACACCGTCAGGTTGTTTTGTTCTAGTCTAATAAACTCCACTTCCTTCATATAAAGAATACTTTCAGGAAAGTACTTGTCATTGAACAGTTTCTGAAATGTCTCCCAAGACATGCTGAGTGCAGCTAGATGGGTACGCTTCACAAATTTCTACCAGTAATCTGCCTCATTACGGAACATAAAAGTGGCGAATGGAACTGTAAGGCCCCAACTTTTTATAAATAAAATTTAATTTCTTCTATTTATCATTTTGAAATAGTAAGGGTTGATTTGATTAATGTGGTTAGTTATGGGTAAAATGAGCAAATATTTCAAATAAGCAAGTGGTTATAAAATACTCATTGTTGTCGGAGAATATTCGTTTGGTCGTGGAATATTCTTGCTATCGGGAAATATTCGTACGACGCCGCAGCCTTGTGTGGGCCCATAACGGAAAGCGAATGGATGAAGAAAACGACAAGTATAAGTTATTTATAAATAATGGCGTAGTTATTACCATTAATACTGTTGGAATACCCGGTGGTTAAAACACAGTTATACGTGTTGTTGCACAGTAGCACACGGTATTGCACTAATTATTGATTTTACGTAAGAAGGCACTACTCAATAATTATTACAGTAATTACTTTTTAGTATTTTATTTTATTGATTCAATAATTGCTTGCGTTGATTTTTTTATATTACTGTTATTTTAATAATTGTCACTACATAGTATTTTTCATTATCGGAGCAATAATTTATATTATCTGAATAATATATTAGATAACATTATTGGCAATGTCTAGAAAGTTCTGTCTAAAGAGAGGTTTGGTCATCTAATTGCGCGCCAGTAAGGAGAAATCTTTATTGGAAAGCCCCCTCTTTCCAGGGAACGGCCTGGTTGCCAGTACTGTGATTCTGTAATATTAGTTGTGAATAATTAATTATTGATTTATATGATGAGGAAAATATTAGATTTATGTGGATATAGATGGAGAAAATTTTTAAAGTGACAAATTGTTTAAAATTAATATTTTATCTTTTTCTGATAAAATTTTTTTTTAAATATATTATTATATTTTAATAATATAATAATGGTGATATTTTTTACGATGAATGTGGGATATATGAGTATATGAGGATGAGGAGTATTTTTGATGCAAAAGTTGTTTAAAACATGTTAAACATGTCCGTGGGCCCATTTCTTGACTGAAATTTGATTATAGCCTGTAAAATCGCCCGTTTATGGATTTCAGTCAATTTTTGTTTGGAATTTGAAAAAAACTTTCTTCTGCAAAGTTGTAGAGAATTGAATTTCCTATAAAAAATGCAAGATTCGAATTTTTTGATAAAAGGGCTATTTATTATGAATTATTAAACTTCTAAAGTTCCGAAATAATTGATTTTTGGAAGTTTAATTATTTTTTTTCAAGAAAAACATGGTTGGTGAGTTAAGTGGGTCTAACATGTGTTATTAATTGCTGATTTCAGATCTTCAAAAGTGGGTGTATGGAATTTTAACATATAATAATATATTATATTAAATTTTCTGCTTTGGTGTTCTAAGCAATTTCCTATAAATAGGGTGCTTAGGTTAGAATTGAAAATCACACCAGAAACACAAGTTTTCTCTCTCTTTCTCTCTCTATAATATTGAGCGTATTTTATGAGTATTTTAGTACTTTGAGTATTGCTATACGGTGCAAGTTCTTTCATCACTATATCCAGTATTCCAGTCAGAAGTACTATTCTTTCTGAGGTAAGGGATGTAATTTTATTCGAAAATGATATTATTTCTTCAATATCATTATGCCGAAATATTGGTTGGAAATTTTTATCAAATTTGGAACTTTTTCATGTCGGGGTTACTATTCATGAGTTACTATTCATGAGTTACTATTCACGAGTTACTATTAATAAGTTACTATTTACGAGTTACATTTAAAGGTACTATTCACGAAGCATGATGATATTTTTTGTGAAATTTCTATCTTTTAGTGTCCGAGTTACTATTCACGTATACGACACTATTCACGTATACGGCACTATTCACGAATACGATACTATTCATAGAAAAATTAAATTTTCTTTTCGGTGTCCAAAATTATATGTTATGATTCCTATCTTTGATTGGATCTATGTTTTGATCATTCTTGAATTTTCTTTTCTGTGCCCAAAATTGTCTGTTATGATTCCTATCTTTGATTGAATTTATGTTTAGATCATTCTAGAATTTTACTCCACTCTTGTTATTTATGAAGTATTTTTGAACTTGGATTGTTTAAAGTACGGATTCTTAATATTTGTTCTTTTGTTTCACTGGATTCGTTTTCTTTAAAATATTTTTCATCATCCTCAGTCCTAAATGATGATATTACTGAATATCTTTGGCCTGTAGTGCAAAGATTAATTATTTCTTGATGAATATCTTTGGCCCGTAGTGCAAAGATGAACAGGTGTTGAGATGAACATGACCGACTGATTAATATCTTTGGCTCGTAGTGCAAAGATGAACAGGTGTTTAGATGAACATTACCAACTGATGAATATCTTTGGCCTGTATTGCAAAGATGAATATTTGATTCCAGATATATATTGATTGATGTTACAGGGATAAAATATCGACGATGAACTTTTAAATTCATATATAAAAGATAGTATTTTGCATTCTCTACTTAACTCTTCTAATGAATTGTTGTTTCCGCTGCAGTTGTTGATCTAAAACTTGTTGTCTATTGTATTCTATCAGATTTTTTCCTGTTGAAGACTAAGGATAATTTATTGTACATTATCTTAGTCATAATATTCTTAACTGGGCTAGTTGAGCTCACCTTTTTCCTTTTTGTTCTATTTTTCTTCTCAAGAGACGAGAATATAGCAGGAACTAGTCGGGGTGTGGAGTAATGGTTCAAGACAGTTGTTTTAGTAGTCCTCACTATTTTGTAAAATAGTGTATCAATAATTGTAATGAGGACTTATTTGAGTATGGATATTGTCTAGAAGAAAATGTGTGTATTTAAACTCACAGTTTATGTGTTGTCGTATTTTGTACGACAATTGTATTAATGAAGTTGTAGTTGTTTCTGTACCATATATTTGGTGACTCAAAATAGGTTGGTTGGATTGGACCTATTTTGGGGGCGTCACAGTTGGTATCAGAGCTTAGGGATATGATCTATGGTAGAGATCGGGGAATAGTACTAGGAGGAGAGAGACGAGTAATCCTTCGCTAGTATGTCATACCTAAGCTTATTTGTTGGTCAGTCGAACTATATGGTTCATATGTGATATGTTAATTTGTTTAATTAACCCTTGTTTTATGGCAGCTGAGAATATTAACGGTGGAGTTAATGAGACTGTGCAAACACCTTTAATTACCACCCAGGGGGACGTGCAACAGGAAGGCAATATTCCTCCTGTAAACAACACCACTGAGCAAACAATGAACGACGGGATGTTTAGGAGTTTTTTGCAGTTCATGCAAAACCAGACGAGGGAGACTCGTGTACAGAATACGGGTGGAAATGATAGCAACGCGCGGCTTGTCACGGCCAAGCAGTTCAAAGAGTTGGGACCACCAGAATTTAAGGGAAAGCCGGATCCGATCATGGCTGAAACATAGGTCAAGTAAATTACCAAGATATTCGATGTATTGGGAAGCACGGAGGAACATAAGGTTCCATTCGCCACCTTTATGTTCCGTGGTGAGGCAGATTACTGGTGGGAGTCTGTGAAACGTACCCAGCCTGCCACACTCCGCATGTCTTGGGAAACCTTTCAGAAACTTTTCAACGAAAAATACTTTCCTGAAAGTATTCGACATATTAAAGAGTTAGAGTTTATTAAACTAGAACAAAACAACATGACGATGTCCCAATACGAGGCAAAGTTTGCAGAGTTAGCCAAGTTTGCACCTCATTGTTAGAGAATGAGGAACGAATGACGAGGATGTTTCTGAGAGGTTTAAAACCCGAGATTCGGCAATATCTTATCTCTCATAAATTTTCTTTATATTCAGATGTTGTCAACAGGGCTCAATTATTAGAGGGAAATAGTGAGTACATTCAACCAAGAGACCGCAACCAAGATCATACCGGTGACAGCAGTCATCAGAACAACGATAACCAATGGAGAAAGAAAAATATGGACAAGAGCGACAACCACTCTGGTGGTAATCGTGGCCATAAAAATAGAAGAAGCGAGTTGGGGGGAAATTTTAAAAAGAGGAGATTCAACAATGAAACTACGAAGACGTCAACACCAGCAGCAACTGGTTTTAAGGGAGGAGAACAACCACCGGTCGTATGCTATAAATGTGGAAAAGAGGGACACGTCAGCCCAAATTGTCCACAACAGTTCAAGGTATGCTATAATTGTGGAAAGGAAGGACATATCGCTCGAGATTGTACGGTAGCAAAACCAAGCCCAGTGGGGATGGTGACTCAAAAGGCTGTCCCAGAAAAGTCAAAGTCAACGGTTCCTGGAAGAGCATTTTTCGTGACTGGTCAAAATGCGAGGAACCCGAATGAAGTTAGCACGGATTAGTTAATTATAAATTCTTACGAAGTTTATACCTTATTAGATACCGGTTCTACCCATTTATTTATCTCTCCTGCTTATACTCAACGTTTAAACTTGACTCTAGAGAAATTAGACTTTGACCTATCTGTGGAAACTCCGTTAGGAGAAACTTTCATCACATCCACTATTTATAAATCTTGTTTGATCAAAGTTGGCACCATCACATTACCTGTTGACCTTATTTCTTTAAAGATACTTGCTTCTGATTTGATTTTGGGGATTGATTGATTAACTACTCATCATGCCAAAATTGATTGCTTTCGTAAGGTTGTTAGTTTTCATATTCCTAAGCAACCAGTTATTCGAATTCAAGCAACCAAACCATTGAAGTCAAACACTTTCATATCAAGCCATAAAGTCATTCATTTATTGAAAAACGTATGTCAAGTTTTCTTAGCCCATGTTATGGACTTGAACAAGAATACGTCAGATTTGAATGATATTTCTATTGTTAGAAAAATTTCCTGATATATTTCCTGAAAAATTTCTTGGCCTACTCCCAAAGTGTGATATTAAATTTTGTATCAACTTTGAACCCGGTACAAAACCCATTTCTAAAATCTCATGGCTCCTATTGAACTTCAGGAGTTAAAAACCCAACTATAGAAGTTGATAACCGAGCCTCTATCTGGTGACTTCTTTTGTGGAATACACCGAAGCCAGACTCTCCGTAGGGGACGCCATATTCGTGCGATAGTAAAGTGATAGGTGTCATTGTGACGTGCTATCCAAGGTTAGGATATGAGTCACAGTTGAGAGCAACCTAAGTCGGTAATCGAAATACGTAGCTTTCTAGGCTTAGTTGGTTATTATCGGAGATTCGTTGAAGGATATTCTCGAATCGTTATTCCATTACCGCAACTGACTTGAAGAGATACAAAATTCGAATGGAGCAAGGAATGTGGGAAGAGCTTCGAAGAACTCAAGAAGAGACTCATTTCGACACATGTTCTGACCATACCATCCTGGAAAAGAGAACGTGGTAGCTGACGCATTGAGCAGAAGATCGTATGCATTTACAAGTGCAAATATACGAACCTACGTGAAGATAGTAAATATACGATTAGAATCGACTTTAATCGATAAATTTAAAGATGTTCAAGCTACAGACCTGGAGTTGATGAATATGAAGAAGAAGATGCAAGAAGTCGTTATTCCAAAAGCGAGAATCGGCGATGTGAGGAAAGCTCAAACCTTCGATTTATTAGTCCATTTGAAATCCTCGATCGAATAGGAACTGTGGCCTATAGACTCGTTTTACCGCCAAGTATGACGCGTGTTCATAACGTTTTTCACGTATCGATGTTACGTAAATATGTGGACGACACGAACCACATTATTGAGTTAGAACCAGAAGAGATAGCAGAAGATTTAACGTACGAGGAGGTACCAGTCAAGATCTTGGATGGGATGGAGCATGTCCTACGCATGTCAATTTCGAGGATGAAATTTCATAAGGAGGGGAGGTTATAAGCCCCCAACTTTTTATAAATAAAATTTAATTTCCACTATTTACCATTTTGAAATAGTAAGGGTTGATTTGATTAATGTGGTTAGTTATGGGTAAAATGAGCAAATATTTCAAATAAGCAAGTGGTTATAAAATACTCATTATTGTCAGAGAATATTCGTTTGGTCGAGGAATATTCTTGCTGTCGGGGAATATTCGTACGACGCCGCAGCCTTGTGTGGGCCCATAACAGAAAGCGATTGGATGAAGAAAACGACAAGTATAAGTTGTTTATAAATAACGGCGTAGTTGTTACCGTTAATACTGTTGGAATACCCGGTGGTTAAAACACAGTTATACGCGTTGTTGCACAGTAGCACACGGTATTGCACCAATTATTGATTTTACGTAAGAAGGCACTACTCAATAATTGTTACAGTAATTACTGTTTAGTATTTTATTTTATTGATTTAATAATTGTTGCGTTGATTTTTTTATATTACTGTTATTTTAATAATTGTCACTACACAGTATTTTTCATTATCGGAGCAATAATTTATATTATCTGAATAATATTATTAGATAACATTATTGGCAATGTCTAGAAAGTTCTGTCTAAGGAGAGGTTTGGTCATCTAATTGCGCGCCAGTAAGGAGAAATCTTTATTGGAAAGCCCCCTCTTTCCTGGGAACGGCCTGGTTGCCAGTACTGTGATTCTGTAATATTATTTGTGAATAATTAATTATTGATTTATATGATGAAGAAAATATTAATTTTATGTGGATATAGATTGAGAAAGTTTTTAAAGTGACAAATTGTTGAAAATTAATATTTTATCTTTTTCTGATAAAAAATTTATTTAAATATATTATTATATTTTAATAATATAATAATGGTGATATTTTTTACAATGAATGTGGGATATATGAGTATATGAGGATGAGGAGTGTTTTTGTTGTAAAAGTTGTTTAAAACATGTTAAACATGTCCGTGGGGCCATTTCTTGACTGAAATTTGATTATATCCTGTAAAATCGCCCGTTTATGGATTTTGATCAATTTCTATTTGGAATATGAAAAAAACTTTCTTCTGCAAAGTTGTAGAGAATTGAATTTCCTATAAAATTCGCGAGATTCGAATTTTCTGATAAAAGGGCTATTTATTATGATTTATTGAAGTTCTAAAGTTCCGAAATAATTGATTTTTGGAAGTTTAATTTTTTTTTTCAAGAAAAACGTGGTTGGTGAGTTAAGTGGGTCTAACATGTGTTATTAATTGCTGATTTCAGATCTTCAAAAGTGGGCGTATGGAATTTTAACATATAATAATATATTATATTAAATTTTATACTTTGGTGTTCTAAGCAATTTCCTATAAATAGGGTGCTTAGGTTAGAATTGAAAATCACACCAGAAACACAAGTTTTCTCTCTTTCTCTCTCTATAATATCGATCGTATTTTGTGAGTATTTTAGTACTTTGAGTATTGCTATACGGTGCAAGTTCTTTCATCACTATATCAAGTATTCCAGTCAGAAGTACTATTCTTTCTGAGGTAAGGGATGTTATTTTATTCGAAAATGATATTATTTCTTCAATATCATTATGCTGAAATATTGGTTGAAAATTTTTATCAAATTTGGAAATTTTTCATGTCGGGGTTACTACTCAAGAGTTACTATTCATGAGTTACTATTCACGAGTTACTATTCTTGAGTTATTATTCACGGGTTACTATTCACGAAGCATGATGATATTTTTTGTGAAATTTCAATCTTTTAGTGTCGGAGTTACTATTCACGTATACGGCACTATTCACGAATACAACACTATTCACAGAAAAATTAAATTTTCTTTTCTGTGCCCAAAATTGTCTGTTATGATTCCTATCTTTGATTGAATTTATGTTTAGATCATTCTAGAATTTTACTCCACTCTTGGTATTTATGAAGTATTTTTGAACTTGGATTGTTTAAAGTACGAATTCTTAATATTTGTTCTTTTGTTTCACTGGATTCGTTTTCTTTAAAATATTTTTCATCATCCTCAGTCCTAAATGAAGATATTACTGAATATCTTTGGCCTGTAGTGCAAAGATGAATTATTTCTTGATGAATATCTTTGGCCCGTAGTGCAAAGACGAACAGGTGTTGAGATGAACATGACCGACTGATTAATATCTTTGGCCCGTAGTGCAAAGATGAACAGGTGTTTAGATGAACATAACCAACTACTGAATATCTTTGGCCTGTAGTACAAAGATGAATATTTGATTCCAGATATATATTGATTGACGTTACAGGGATAAAATATCGACGATGAACTTTTAAATTCATATATAGAAGATAGTAGTTTGCATTCTCTACTTAACTCTTCTAATGAATTGTTGTTTCCGCTGCAGTTGTTGATCTAAAACTTGTTGTCTATTGTATTCTATCAGATTTGTCCCTATTGAAGACTAAGGATAATTTGTTGTACATTATCTTAGTCATAATATTCTTAAATGGGCTAGTTGAGCTCACCCTTTTTCTTTTTGTTCCATTTTTCTTCTCAAGAGACGAGAATATAGCGGGAACTAGTCGGGGTGTGGAGTAATGGTTCAAGACAGTTGTTTTAGTAGTCCTCACTATTTTTTAAAATAGTGTATCAATAATTGTAATGAGGACTTATTTGAGTATGGATATTGTCTAAAAAAAATATTTGTATTTAAACTCACAGTTTATGTGTTGTCGTATTTTGCACGACAATTGTATTAATGAAGTTGTAGTTGTTTCTATATCATATATTTAGCGACTCAGAATAGGTTGGTTTGATTGGACCTATTTTGGGGGCGTCACAGTTGGTATCAGAGCTTAGGGATATGATCTCTGGCGGAGATTGGGGAATAGTACTAGGAGGGGAGAGACGAGTAATCCTTCGCTAGTATGTTATACCTAAGCTTATTTGTTGGTCAGTCGAACTATATGGTTAATATGTGATATGTTAATTTGTTTAATTAACCCTTGTTTTATGGCAGTATTTAAGAATGGCAGCTGAGAATATTAACGGTGGAGTTAATGAGACCGTGGAAATACCTTTAATTACCACCCAGGGGAACGTGCAACAGGAAGGCAATATTCCTCCTGTAAACAACACCAATGAGCAGACGATGAACGACGGCATATTTAGGAGCTTTTTATAGTTCATGCAAAACCAACCGAGGGAGACTCATGTACAGAATACGGGTGGAAATGATAGCAACACGCGGCTTGTCACGGTCAAGCAGTTCAAAGAGTTGGGACCACCAGAATTTAAGGGAAACCCGGATCCGATCATGGTGGAAACATGGGTCAAGTAAATTACGAAGATATTCGATGTCTCGGGATGCACGGAGGAACAGAAGGTTCCATTCGCCACCTTTATGTTTCGTGGCGAGGTAGATTACTGGTGGGAGTCTGTGAAACGTACCCAGCCTGCCACACTCAGCATGTCTTGGGAAACGTTTCAGAAACTTTTCAACAAAAAATACTTTCCTGAAAGTATTCGCCATATTAAAGAGGTAGAGTTTATTAGACTAGAACAAAACAACATGACGGTGTCCCAATACGAGGTGAAGTTTGCAGAGTTATCCAGGTTTGCACCTCATTGTTAGAGAATGAGGAACGAATGACGAGGATGTTTCTGAGAGGTTTAAAACCCGTGATTCGGCAATATCTTATCTCTCATAAATTTTCTTTATATTCAGATGTTGTCAACAGGGCTCATTTATTAGAGCAAGATAGAGAGTACGTTCAACCAAGAGACCACAACCAGGATCATACCGGTGACAACAGTCATCAGAACAACGATAACCAACGGAGAAAGAAAAATACGGACAAGAGCGACAACCACTCTGGTGGTAATCGTGGCCATAAAAATAGAAGAAGCAAGTCGGGGGGATATTTTAAAAGGAGGAGATTCAATAATGACACTACGAAGACGTCAGCACCAGCAGTAACTGGTTTTAAGGGAGGAGAATGACCACCGGTCGTATGCTTTAAATGTGGAAAAGAGGGACACATCAGCCCAAACTGTCAACAACAGTTTAAGGTATGCTATAATTGTGGAAAGGAAGGACATATCGCTCGAGATTGTACGGTAGCGAAACCAAGCCCAGTGGGGATGGTGACTCAAAAGGTTGTCCCAGAAAAGTCAAAGTCAACGGTTCCTGGAAGAGCATTTTTCGTGATTGGTTAGAATGCGAGGAACCCGAACGAAGTTAGCACGGGTTAGTTAATTATAAATTCTTACGAAGTTTATACCTTATTAGATACCGGTTCTACCCATTTATTTATCTCTTTTGCTTATACTCAACGTTTAAACTTGACTCCGGAGAAATTAGACTTTGACCTATCTGTGGAAACTCCGTTAGGAGAAAATTTCATCACATCCACTGTTTATAAATCTTGTTTGATCAAAGTTGGCACCATCACATTACCTGTTGACCTTATTTCTTTAAAGATACTTGCTTCTGATGTGATTTTGGGGATTGATTGATTAACTACTCATCATGCCAAAATTGATTGCTTTCGTAAGGTTATTAGTTTTCATATTCCTAAACAACCTGTTATTCGAATTCAAGCAACCAAACCATTAAAGTCAAACACTTTCATATCAAGCCATAAAGTCATTCGTTTATTGAAAAACGGATGTCAAGTTTTCTTAGCCCATGTTATGGACTTGACCAAGAATACGTCAGATTTGAATGATATTTCTATTGTTAGAAAATTTCCTGATATATTTCATGAAAGATTTCTTGGCCTACTCCCAAAGTGTGATATTGAATTTTGTATCGACTTTGAACCCGGTACAAAACCCATTTCTAAAATCTCATGGTTCCTATTGAACTTCAGGAGTTAAAAACCCAACTATAGAAGTTGATAACCGAGCCTCTATCTGGTGACTTCTTTTGTGGAATGCACTGAAGCCAGACTCTCCATAGGGGATGCCATATTCGTGCGATAGAAAACTGATAGGTGTCATTGTGACGTGCTATCCAAGGTTGGGATATGAGTCACAGTTGAAAGCAACCTACGTGAAGATAGTAAATATACGATTAGAATCGACTTTAATCGATAAATTTAAAGATGCTCAAGCTACAGACCTGGAGTTGATGAATATGAAGAAGAAGATGCAAGAAGTCGTTATTCCAAAAGCGAGAATCGACGATGTGAGGAAAGCTCAAACCTTCAATTTATTAGTCCATTTGAAATCCTCGATCAAATAGAAACTGTAGCCTATAGAATCGTTTTACCGCCAAGTATGACGCGTGTTCATAACGTTTTTCACGTATCGATGTTACATAAATATGTAGACTACCCGAACCACATTATTGAGTTAGAACCAGACGAGATAGCAGAAGATTTAACGTACGAGGAGGTACCAGTCAAGATCTTAGATGGGAAGGAGCATATCCTACGCATGTCAATTTCGAGGACGAAATTTCATAAGGAGGGGAGTTTGTAAGGCCCCGACTTTTTATAAATAAAATTTAATTTCCTCTATTTATCATTTTGAAATAGTAAGAGTTGATTTGATTAATGTGGTTAGTTATAGGTAAAATGAGCAAATATTTCATATAAGCAAGTGGTTATAAAATACTCATTGTTGTCGGAGAATATTCGTTTGGTCGTGGAATATTTTTGCTGTCGGCGAATATTCGTACGACGCCGCAGCCTTGTGTGGGCCCATAACGGAAAGCGATTGGATGAACAAAATGACAAGTATAAGTTGTTTATAAATAACGGTGTAGTTGTTACCGTTAATACTGTTGGAATACCCGGTGGTTAAAACACAGTCATACGCGTTGTTACACAGTAGCACACGATATTGTACCAATTATTGATTTTACGTAAGAAGGCACTACTCAATAATTGTTACAGTAATTACTGTTTAGTATTTTATTTTATTGATTTAATAATTATTGAGTTGATTTTTTTATATTACTGTTATTTAATAATTGTCACTACACAGTATTTTTCATTATCGGAGCAATAATTTATATTATCTGAGTAATATTATTAGATAACATTATTGGCAATGTCTAGAAAGTTCTGTCTAAGGAGAGGTTTGGTCACCTAATTGCGCGCCAGTAAGGAGAAATCTTTATTGGAAAGCCCCCTATTTCCTGGGAATGGCCTGGTTGCTAGTACTGTGATTCTGTAATATTATTTGTGAATAATTAATTATTAATTTATATGATGAGAAAAATATTGATTTTTTGTGGATATAGATGGAGAAAATTTTTAAAGTGACAAATTTTTGAAAATTAATATTTTATCTTTTTCTGATAAAAAATTTATTTGAATATATTATTATATTTTAATAATATAATAATGATGATATTTTTTACAATGAAAGTGGGATATATGAGTATATGAGAATGAGAAGTATTTTTGTTGCAAAAGTTGTTTAAAACATGTTAAACATGTCCGTGGGCCCATTTCATGACTGAAATTTGATTATAGCCTGTAAAATCGCCCGTTTATGGATTTCGGTCAATTTCTGTTTGGAATTTGAAAAAAACTTTCTTCTGCACAGTTGTAGATAATTGAATTTCCTATAAAAATCGTGAGATTCGAATTTTCTGATAAAAGGGCTATTTATTATGAATTATTGAAGTTCTGAAGTTTCGAAATAATTGATTTTTGGAAGTTTAATTATTTTTTTCAAGAAAAATGTGGTTGGTGAGTTAATTGGGCCTAACATGTGTTATTAATTGCTGATTTCAGATCTTCAAAAGTGGGCGTATGGAATTTTAACATATAATAATATATTATATTAAATTTTCTACTTTGGTGTTCTAAGCAATTTCCTATAAATATGGTGCTTAGATTAGAATTGAAAAACACACCAGAAACATAAGTTTTCTCTATCTTTCTCTCGCTATAATATCGAGCGTATTTTGTAAGTATTTTAGTACTTTGAGTATTGCTATACGGTGCAAGTTCTTTCAGCACTATCCAGTATTCCAGTCAGAAGTACTATTCTTTCTGAGGTAAGGGATGTTATTTTATTCGAAAATGATATTATTTCTTCAATATCATTATGCCGAAATATTGGTTGAAAATTTTTATCAAATTTGGAACTTTTTCATGTCGGGGTTACTATTCATGAGTTAATATTCATGAGTTACTATTCATGAGTTACTATTAATGAGTTACTATTCATGAGTTACTATTTACTAGTACTATTCACGAAGCATGATGATATTTTTGTGAAATTTCTATCTTTTAGTGTCAGAGTTACTATTCACGTATACGACACTATTCACGTATACGGCACTATTCACGAATACGACACTATTCACAAAAAATTAAATTTTCTTTTCTATGTCCAAAATTGTGTATTATGATTCCTATCTTTGATTGAATTTATGTTTTGATCATTCTTGAATTTTACTCCTCTCTAGTTATTTATGAAGTATTTTTGAACTTGGATTGTTTAAAGTACTAATTCTTAATATTTGTTCTTTTGTTTCACTAGATTCGTTTTCTTTAAAATATTTTTCATCATCTTCAGTCCTTAATGAAGATATTACTGAATATCTTTGGCCTGTAGTGCAAAGATGAATTATTTCTTGATAAATATCTTTGGCCCGTAGTGCAAAGATGAACAGTTGTTGAGATGAACATGACCGACTGATTAATATCTTTGGCCCGTATTGCAAAGATGAACAGGTGTTTAGATGAACATGACCAACTGATGAATATCTTTGGCCTGTAGTGCAAAGATGAATATTTGATTCCGTATATATATTAATTGATGTTACAGAGATAAAATATCGACGATGAACTTTTAAATTCATATATAGAATATAGTAGTTTGCATTCTCTACTTAACTCTTCTAATGAATTGTTGTTTCCGCTGCAGTTGTTGATCTAAAACTTGTTGTCTATTGTATTCTATCAGATTTTTCCCTGTTGAAGACTAAGGATAATTTGTTGTACATTATCTTAGTCATAATATTCTTAACTGGGCTAGTTGAGATCACCCTTTTCCTTTTTGTTCCATTTTTCTTCTCAAGAGACGAGAATATAGCGGGAACTAGTCGGGGTGTGGAGTAATGGTTCAAGACAGTTGTTTTAGTAGTCCTCACTATTTTGTAAAATAGTGTATCAATAATTGTAATGAGGACTTATTTGAGTATGGATATTGTCTAGAAGAAAATATTGGTATTTAAACTCACAGTTTATGTGTTGTCGTATTTTGCACGACAATTGTATTAATGAAGTTGTAGTTATTTTTGTACCATGTATTTGGCGACTCAGAATAGGTTAGTTGGATTGAACCTATTTTGAGGGCGTCACAGTTGGTATCAGAGCTTAGGGATATGATCTCTGGCGGAGATCGGGGAATAGTACTAGGAGGGGAGAGACGAGTAATCCTTCGCTAGTATGTTATACCTAAGCTTATTTGTTGGTCAGTCGAACTATATGGTTAATATGTGATATGTTAATTTGTTTAATTATGTAAGACCCCAGTTTTTATAAATAAAGATGAATTTTCATAATTATTATTTTTGAATATTATGGAATAAATTTGATAAAATATATAGTTGTGGGTAATATTTATAAATTTTGCAAAGTACGCAAGTTGTTATAAAATATTCGTTTGGTCGGGGAATATTCTTTTTGTCGGGGAATATTCGTACGACGACACAATCATTGGTGGACCCCACAACGGAAGTATTGTTGTAGTTAGAAAACGACAAAATTATCTTTCTATAAAATAACGGCGGAGGTGTTACCGTTAAAACTGTTGAACTACTCAGTAGTAAAAGTACAGTAATACGCGTTGTTGCATAGTAGCACACGGTATTGATTATTGATGCTTACGTGAGAAGTCACTAAGCTATACTCAATTATTGCTACAGTAATTGATACATCATATCTCTTATATTATTGATTCAATTATTGTCACAGTATCATCTGTATAATATGTTTTATTATCTAAACAATAATTGAGACGACAAGTTATAAATGATTAATAATTGTTGAAAGATTAAATATGTGTTGATTTAAAAAAATAAAATGATTTCTGGTAATTTTTATTCAATCCTTGATGTATATAAAGAGTCTATTATTAGACGTTTGTGGTAAGTTTAATTATTTATGGGGGGGGGGGCCATATGTCATCATCTAAGAGTCTCTTTCATAAATAGTAATTACCTTCGTAAATAGTAATTACCTTCGTAAATAGTAATTACCTTCGTAAATAGTAATTACCTTCGTAAATAGTAATTACCTTCATAAATAGTAACTACCATCGTCAATAGTAATTACCTTCGTCAATAGTAATTACCTTCGTAAATAGTAATAAATCTTCTATAAATAGTAACTACCTTCGTCAATAGTAATTACCTTCGTAAATAGTAAATACTTTTGTTGGAATAACCTGCTTGTGCGGTCTATCGCATGCATGGTGATTTCTTTTGTTATTTCATTCTTTATTATACTCAGTTGGTTAAAATTTTAACTTCTATACTCCATGAAATTAGTAGAATATCCTTGATATTTGCGCTTCATCCAGTATCCTTTCATGAAAATATTCTTCTGATCATTCTTGAATTTTACACCACAAAACAGTATCGTGTTGACAATTTGGACGTTAATAATTTCTGAATAAAATAATTCTTGAACTTGTTTTATTGAATGATTATATCATTTCATCATCCTCATGTTTATATTTTGTTGAAAGTCATCTGTGGCCTGTAGTGCATAGATGGACTTGGTATGATTATGACCAGGGATTATTCAGTGTAATCATGACCGTAATATTACAAGTGATGTAAAAATTAAAAATCCTCATTGGTCCGTAGTGCATTGATGGACAGTTGTTGGCATGATCATGACCACTAATGAATACACAAATATTCTTGGCCGTAGTGCATGAATAATTGTGGTCGTGATACTAAAGAATATCCTTGGCCGTAGTGCGGGGGTGATTCGATGATGTGGAATATTTATTAAGTTGAGTCTCAGCTATAACGATGATGAAAAACCTTTTAAATCATAAAATATAGTAGTTTTTATTTTCTACTTGACACTTTTAATGGATTGTTGGTTCCGCTGCAGTTAAACTTGATGGTTATTGTATTTTATCAGTTTAACACTGTTGAAGGCTAATGATAATTTATTCTACATTATCTTAGTCATAATATTTCTTACTGGGCTAGTTGAGCTCACCCTTTCTTTCAATGTTCTCTTCAGGAAATGAGAATATAGCTGGGACGAGTCGGGGAACGGAGTGATGGACCAGAGAATAGTATTAGTAGTCCTCACTATTCTGTTAAATAGTGTGACAATAATTGTATTGAGGACTCCTTTTGAGTTTGTATGATCTCTAGTAGACAATAATTGTATTCAAACTCACAGTTATGTTTTGTCGTATTGTACACGACAGTTGTATTAGTAAGTTATATTTGAATTCTGTACCATGTATCTGGCGACTCAAGATGGGTGATGTATACCTAATTTTGGGGGCGTCACAGTTGGTATCAGAGCTTAGGGATATGATCCCTGGCTAAGATGTGAGAATAGTACTAGGAGGGGAGAGATGGGGAATTCCTTCGCTAGTATGACCTACCTAAGTTTATGTGCTATTTTATTGGTCGGTCAGAATATAGGGATAATATGTTACATGTCAATTAACCTTTTGTTTTGTGGCAGTATCTGAAAATGACATCTGAGAATGTTGAGAATGGCAATGGAGCACAGGCGATCGTTGATTCACCACATATCAATAATCAGGATAATGTGCATCAGGAAGGCGAAAATCCTCATGCAAACAACAACACTGACCAAATGACGAATGATCAAATGTTCAGAGGTTTTATGCAATTCATGCAACAGTAGGCGAGAGCAACTCCTGTCCAAAACGTAGATGGAAACACGGGAAACTCTCGGGCGGTCACCGCTAAACAGTTCAAGGAGCTGGGACCACCGGAGTTTAAGGGAGAGCCAAAACCACTTATGGCGGAAACATGGATAAAGCAGATGACCAAGATATTTGATGTCTTGAGATGCTCCGAGGAGCAAAAGGTTCCCTTTGCCGCCTTTATGTTGCGCGGAGAGACAGATTATTGGTGGGAATCGGTAAAACGTACTCAACCTGCTGTACTGAAGATATCTTGGGAGAAGTTCCAGGAGCTGTTCAATGACAAATACTTTCCCGAAAGTATTCGCCACATGAAGGAGGTGGAGTTTATTAAGTTGGAACAAAATAATATGACCGTGTCGCAATACGAGGCAAAATTTGCAGAATTATCACGGTTTGCATCCCACTTGGTGGATAATGAAGAGAGAATGGCGCGAATGTTTTTAAGAGGTTTGAAGCCGGAGATACGTCAACATCTTATTTCTCATAAACTGTGTTTGTATTCAGATGTTGTAAATAGGGCTCAGTTAGTGGAGCGCGATAATGAGTCAACTCAACTAAAAGAGAACAGCCGGCAAAATTATAATACCAGCGAGAGTGGTCATCGAAGCGGTGACAACAAGCGTGGAGGGAATCAGCAAGCCCGAAATGGTTACCACTTCGGTGGTAATCAGGGCCAAAACAATAAGAATGGACATTTCAAAAAGAGGAGATTCAACAATGATGGAAAGACGTCAGCACCAGCACCCGTTGTTAAGGAAGGAGAAAGACCACCTATCATATGCTTCAAATGCGGAGGGGAGGGACACATCAGTCCAAATTGCGTGATGCCGTCCAAAGCATGTTATAATTGTGGAAGAGAAGGTCACTTAGCCCGATTTTGTCGTTTACCAAAGACAAAGTCAGCTAGGATGGAGGCACCAAAGGTTGTCCCAGAAAGGTCAAAGCCGGTAGTTCAAGGGAGAGCGTTTGTTGTGACCTCCCAAAAAGCAAGGAACCCGAATGAGGTCATCACGGGTAAGCTTATCATAAACTCTAACGAAGTCTATACTTTATTTGATATCGGTTCTACCCATTCTTTTATTTCTCCTACTTGCGCTCATTGATTAAATTTGACTCCAGAGAAATTAGACTTTGACTTATCTGTGGAAACTCCGTTGGGAGAAACTTTCATTACATCCACTGTTTATAAGTCTTGTTTGTTTCAAATCGGTACCCACACATTACCTGTAGATCTTATTTCATTAAAAATACTTGCATTTGACGTGATTCTAGGGATTGATTGGTTAACTACTCATCATGCAAAAATTGATTGTTTCCATAAGGTTGTTAGCTTTCATATTCCTAATCAACCTATTATACGAATTCAAGCGACCAAACCATTAAAATCAATCACGGTCATCTCAAGCCATAAAGCTATTCGTTTATTAAAAAACGGATGTCAAGCTTTCTTAGCTCATGTCACAGATTTAAACAAAAATACGTCAGTTTTGAACGATATTTCTATTGTTAATGAATTTTCTGACGTATTCCCCGAAGAACTTCCTGGCCTACCCACAGAGCGTGAGATTGAATTTTGTATCGACCTTGAACCCGGTACAAAACCCATTTCTAAAGCCCCATATCGAATGGCTCCTATTGAACTTCAGGAGTTAAAAACCCAACTGCAGGAATTGTTAGACATTGGCTTTATTCGTCCTAGTACTTCTCCTTAGGGTGCTCCTGTTCTATTCGTGAAGAAGAAAGATGGGAGTATGCGACTTTGTATTGATTATCGGGAGTTAAATCATGTCACCATCAAAAATAGGTATCCATTGCCACGTATTGATGACTTGTTTGACCAGTTGCAAGGAGCCAAATTCTTTTCAAAGATCGATCTTCGTTCCGGGTATCACCAATTGAAGATTAGAACCGATGACATTCCAAAGACGGCTTTCAGAACTCGGTACGGGCATTATGAATTCCTAGTCATGTCCTTTGGATTGACTAATGCTCCTGCTGCCTTCATGGATATGATGAACCGAGTATTCAAGGAATATTTGGATCACTTTGTGGTCGTCTTTATTGATGACATCCTTATTTATTCCAAAAGCCGTGAAGATCATGAGCAACACTTGAGGCTGACACTCCAAAAGCTTCGTGAATATAAGCTTTATGCCAAGTTGAAGAAATGCGAGTTCTGGCTTGAGGAAGTAGCATTCCTTGGGCACGTGGTATCAAGTCATGGAATATCTGTTGACCCAGCAAAGATTGAAGCTATTCAAAGCTGGGAGCAACCTAAATCAGTGGCCGAAGTACGTAGCTTTCTCGGTTTAGCTGGTTATTATCGGAGATTCGTGGAAGGATTTTCTCGAATCGCTACTCCATTGACTCAGCTGACTCGGAAAGATACAAAGTTCGGTTGGAGCGAAGAATGTGAGAAGAGTTTTCAAGAACTCAAGAGGAGACTCATTTCAGCACCTGTTCTAATAATACCATCTGGCTCGGAGGGATTTGTCATCTACAGTGATGCTTCGGGCAAAGGGATGGGATGTGTTCTCATGCAACATGGAAAAGTCATAGCCTATGCCTCGCGACAACTCAAAGAATATGAGAAGAATTATCCTACTCAAGATCTAGAGTTAGCAGCTGTTGTTTTTGCACTTAAAATTTGGAGGCATTACTTGTATAGGGAGAAAGTGGAGATCTTTACGGATCATAAAAGCCTCAAATATTTCTTCACTCAAAAGGAACTCAACATGCGACAACGACGTTGGCTTGAACTGTTGAAAGATTATGATCATACCATCCAATACCATCCTGGAAAAGCAAACGTGGTAGCTGACGCATTGAGTAGAAGATCACATGCAAGTACGAGTGCGATATTGTCAATGCAAGGGCCCATTTTGTGTGACTTGCAAAGGATGGAGATAGAGTTAAAGACTCCAGGGACGCATGTGACGATGGCGAATATACGAGTAGAACCGACTTTAATCGATAAAGTTAAAGCTGCTCAAGCTACAGACCTGGAGCTGATGCGTATGAGGAAGAAAGTGTAAGAGGGTGCTATGCCGGAAGCAAGAATCGATGAAGAAGGAATACTTCGAGTCAACTCCAGACTTTGTGTTCCTAACGACCCTAATTTAAAGTATAAAATCATGATGGAGGCGCACAATACACCGTTTGCAATCCATCCTGGGAGTACCAAAATGTATCATGATATTCGTCATACATTTTGGTGGAGCAATATGAAGAGAGAGATAGCGTTGTTTATCTCAAGGTGTCTAACTTGTCAACGAGTTAAAGCGGAGCATCAAGTACCAAAAGGTCCATTGCAACCACTTGAAATTCCAGAATGGAAGTGGGAGCACATTACCATGGATTTCGTTACCGGTCTTCCTAAGGTTTCTCAAGGCATAGATGCGATTTGGGATATTGTTGATAGATTGACCAAGTCTGCTCATTTCTTACCGATACAAGAAACTTATACACTTGAACGTCTTGCTCGTATGTATATAAACGAGATTGTAAGACTGCATGGTATGCCGGTATCCATAGTTTCTGATCGAGACCCAAGATTTACTTCACGATTTTGGGTTAGTTTGCAAAAAGCTATGGGCACAGACTTACGATTTAGCTCGGCATATCATCCTCAGACGGACGGACAGTCGGAGAGAACTATTCAAACTCTTGAAGATCTATTAAGACTCTGTGTCCTTGATTTCAAGGGCAGTTGGGACAAGTTCTTACCATTGGTGGAGTTTTCCTACAACAACAGTTATCAAGCAAGTATTGGCGTGGCTCCATTCGAAGCGTTGTATGGAAGAAAGTGTCGTTCTCCAGTATGTTGGGATGAGGTGGGTGAAGCAACGTTGTTGGGACCGAAGTTGGTACGTATGACTACGGAAAAGATTCAAACGATCCGACAACGTATAAAAACCTCACAAAGTCGACAAAAGAGTTATGTTGATCTTCATCGAAAGGACGTGGAATTCAATATAGGAGATCATGTGTTGTTACGTGTTACTCCATGGAAAGGAGTTACAAGATTTGGAAAGAGAGGAAAACTCAATCCTCGATTCATCGGTCCATTTTTAATCCTCGATCGAATAGGAACTGTGGCCTATAGACTCGCTCTACCGCCAAGTATGTCTCGTGTTCATAACGTTTTTCACATATCCATGTTACGAAAATATGTGAAAGACCCGAACCACATTATTGAGTTAGAACCGGACGAAATAGCGGAAGATTTGACGTATGAAGAGATTCCTGTTCAAATCTTGGATAAGAAGGAACATATTCTACGCTCCAAGGTTATACCTCAAGTCAAAGTTTTGTGGAGAAACCACGATATTGAGGAAATGACTTGGGAGTTAGAATCTGAAATGAAATCAAGGTATCCTTACCTCTTTGACATACCAGGTACGTACCCTAATTTCGAGGGCGAAATTTCATAAGAATGGGAGGTTGTAAGACCCCAGTTTTTATAAATAAAGATGAATTTTCATAATTATTATTTTTGAATATTATGGAATAAATTTGATAAAATATATAGTTGTGGGTAATATTTATAAATTTTGCAAAGTACGCAAGTTGTTATAAAATATTCGTTTGGTCGGGGAATATTCTTTTTGTCGGGGAATATTCGTACGACGGCACAATCATTGGTGGACCCCACAACGGAAGTATTGTTGTAGTTAGAAAACGACAAAATTATCTTTCTATAAAATAACGGCGGAGGTGTTACCGTTAAAACTGTTGAACTACTCGGTAGTAAAAGTACAGTAATACGCGTTGTTGCATAGTAGCACACGGTATTGATTATTGATGCTTACGTGAGAAGTCACTCAGCTATACTCAATTATTGCTACAGTAATTGCTGCATCATATCTCTTATATTATTGATTCAATTATTGTCACAGTATCATCTGTATAATATGTTATATTATCTAAACAATAATTGAGACGACAAGTTATAAATGATTAATAATTGTTGAAAGATTAAATATGTGTTGATTAAAAAAAATAAAATGATTTCTGGTAATTTTTATTCAATCCTTGATGTATATAAAGAGTCTATTATTAGACGTTTGTGGTAAGTTTAATTATTTATAGGGGGGCCATATGTCATCATCTAAGAGTCTCTTTCATAAATAGTAATTACCTTCGTAAATAGTAATTACCTTCGTAAATAGTAATTACCTTCGTAAATAGTAACTACCTTCGTCAATAGTAATTACCTTCGTCAATAGTAATTACCTTCGTAAATAGTAATAAATCTTCTATAAATAGAGGCCTAGGGCTTCATTATTTTTCACGAATTCGTTCAAGCTATAGAGAGAGAAAGTATAGAGAGAGTAATAGAGAAAGAAGAAGAGTATTCGGTTACTACACTACTGCAGTATTCAATCTCCTAATACGGTAAAGGGTGTTATTCTTTCTTCTTGAAGAGAACTTATGTTATTCCATTCTTTATTGTTCTGTTGGAATAACCTGTAAAAGTGGCATACCCTATACATGACCTGTATACGCGGTGTACCCTATACTTGGTGAAATCCTTATGTTATTCCATTTCTTATTATTCTATCGGAATAACCTGTATACGCGGTTTACCCTATACTTGGTGACATTCTTCTATTATTCTGTTGGAATATCCTGTCTGTGTGTTTTACACCGGACCTGATTCCATTCCTTATTATTCTGTTGGAATATCCTATCTGTGTGTTTTACACCGGATCTGGTTCCGTCTTTATTATTATTCTGTTGGAATATCATGTCTGTGTGTTTTACACCGGACCTGGTTCCATTCCTTATTATTCTGTTGGAATATCCTATCTGTGTGTTTTACACCGGATCTGGTTCCGTCTTTATTATTATTCTGTTGGAATATCCTATCTGTGTGTTTTACACCGGATCTGGTTGCGTCTTTATTATTCTGTTGGAACATCCTGTCAGTGTGAATTTCACCTGACCTGGTTCCGTTATTTATTATTTTGTTGGAATAACCTGCTTGTGCGGTCTATCGCATGCATGGTGATTTCTTTTGTTATTTCATTCTTTATTATACTCAGTTGGTTAAAACTTTAACTTCTATACTCCATGAAATTAGTAGAATATCCTTGATATTTGTGCTTCATCCAGTATCCTTTCATGAAAATATTCTTCTGATCATTCTTGAATTTGGACGTTAATAATTTCTGGATAAAATAATTCTTGAACTTGTTTTATTGAATGATTATATCATTGTCATCATCCTCATGTTTATATTTTGTTGAAAGTCATATGTGGCCTGTAGTGCATAGATGGACTTGGTATGATTATGACCAGGGATTATTCGGTGTAATCATGACCGTAATATTACAAGTGATGTAAAAATTAAAAATCCTCATTGGCCCGTAGTGCATTGATGGACAGTTGTTGGCATGATCATGACCACTAATGAATACACAAATATTCTTGGCCGTAGTGCATGAATAATTGTGGTCGTGATACTAAAGAATATCCTTGGCCGTAGTGCGGGGGTGATTCGATGATGTGGAATATTTATTAAGCTGAGTCTCAGCTATAACGATGATGAAAAACCTTTTAAATCATAAAAGATAGTAGTTTTTATTTTCTACTTGACTCTTTTAATGGATTGCTGGTTCCGCTGCAGTTAAACTTGATGGTTATTGTATTTTATCAGTTTAACACTGTTGAAGGCTAATGATAATTTATTCTGTATTATCTTAGTCATAATATTTCTTACTGGGCTAGTTGAGCTCACCCTTTCTTTCAATGTTCTCTTCAGGAAATGAGAATATAGCTGGGACGAGTCGGGGAACGGAGTGATGGACCAGAGAATAGTATTAGTAGTCCTCACTATTCTGTTAAATAGTGTGACAATAATTGTATTGAGGACTCCTTTTGAGTTTGTATGATCTCTAGTAGACAATAATTGTATTCAAACTCACAGTTATGTTTTGTCGTATTGTACACGACAGTTGTATTAGTAAGTTGTATTTGAATTATGTTCCATGTATCTGGCGACTCAAGATGGGTGATGTATACCTAATTTTGGGGGCGTCACAAATTAACCCTTGTTTTATGGCAGTATTTAAGAATGGCAGCTGAGAATATTAACGGTGGAGTTAATGAGACCGTGGAAACACCTTTAATTACCACCCAGGGGAACGTGCAACAGGAAGGCAATATTCCTCTTGTAAACAACACCAATGAGCAGACGATGAACGACGGCATGTTTAGGAGCTTTTTGCAGTTCATGCAAAACCAGACGAGGGAGACTCATGTACAGAATACGTGTGGAAATGATAGCAACACGCGGCTTGTCACGGTCAAGCAATTCAAAGAGTTGGGACCACCAGAATTTAAGGGAAACCCGGATCCGATCATGGCGGAAACATGGGTCAAGCAAATTACCAAGATATTCGATGTCTTGGGATGCACGGAGGAACAGAAGGTTCCATTCGCCACCTTTATGTTCCGTGGTGAGGCAGATTACTGGTGGGAGTCTGTGAAACGTACCCAGCCTGCCACACTCTGCATGTCTTGGGAAACGCTTCAGAAACTTTTCAACGAAAAATACTTTCCTGAAAGTATTCGCCATATTAAAGAGGTTGAGTTTATTAGACTAGAACAAAATAACATGACGGTGTCCCAATACGAGGCGAAGTTCGCAGAGTTATCCAGGTTTGCACCTCATTGTTAGAGAATGAGGAACGAATGATGAGGATGTTTCTGAGAGGTTTAAAACCAGAGATTCAGCAATATATTATCTCTCATAAATTTTTTTTATATTCAGATGTTGTCAACAGGGCTCAATTATTAGAGAGAGATAGCGAGTACGTTAAACCAAGAGACCGCAACCAGGATCATACCGGTGACAGCAGTCATCAGAACAACGTTAACCAACGGAGAAAGAAAAATACGGACAAGAGCGACAACCACTCTGGTGGTAATCGTGGCCATAAAAATAGAAGAAGCGAGTCGGTGGGGAGATTTCAAAAAGAGGAGATTCAATAATGACACTACGAAGACGTCAGCACCAGCTGCAACTGGTTTTAAGGGAAGAGAACGACCACCGGTCGTATGCTATAAATGTGGAAAAGAGGGACACATCAGCCCAAACTGTCCACAACAGTTCAAGGTATGTTATAATTGTGGAAAGGGAGGACATAACGCTCGAGATTGTACGGTAGCGAAACCAAGCCCAGTGGGGATGGTGACTCAAAAGGCTGTCCCAGAAAAGTCAAAGTAAACGGTTTCTAGAAGAGCGTTTTTCGTGATTGGTCAGAATGCGAGGAACCCGAACGAAGTTAGCACGGGTTAGTTAATTATAAATTCTTACGAAGTTTATACCTTATTAGATACCGGTTCTACCCATTCATTTATCTCTCCTACTTATACTCAACGTTTAAACTTGACTTCGGAGAAATTAGACTTCGACCTATCTGTGGAAACTCCGTTAGGAGAAACTTTTATCACATCCACTATTTATAAATCTTGTTTGATCAAAGTTGGCACCATCACATTACCTGTTGACCTTATTTCTTTAAAGATACTAGCTTCAGATGTGATTTTGGGGATTGATTGATTAACTACTCATCATGCCAAAATTGATTATTTTTGTAAGGTTGTTAATTTTCATATTCCTAACCAACCAGTTATTCGAATTCAAGCAACCAAACCATTGAAGTCAAATAATTTCATATCAAGCCATAAAGTCTTTCGTTTATTGAAAAACGGATGTCAAGTTTTCTTAGCCCATGTTATGGACTTGAACAAGAATACGTCAGATTTGAATGATATTTCTATTGTTAGAAAATTTTCTGATATATTTCCTGAAAAAATTTCTTGACCTACTCCCAAAGTGTGATATTGAATTTTGTATCGACTTTGAACTCAGTACAAAACCCATTTCTAAAATCTCATGGCTCCTATTGAACTTCAGGAGTTAAAAACCCAACTATAGAAGTTGATAACCAAGCCTCTATCTGGTGACTTCTTTTGTGGAATGCACCGAAGCCAGACTCTCCGTAGGGGACGCCATATTCGTGCGATAGTAAACTGATAGGTATCATTGTGACGTGCTATCCAAGGTAGGGATATGAGTCACAGTTGAGAGCAACCTAAGTCGGTAATCGAAATACGTAGTTTTCTAGGCTTAGTTGGTTATTATTGGAGATTCATTGAAAGATATTCTCGAATCGCTATTCCATTAACGCAACTGACTCGTAGAGATACAAAATTCTAATGGAGCAAGGAATGTGGGAAGAGCTTCGAAGAACTCAAGAGGAGACTCATTTCGGCACATGTTCTGACCATACCATCCTTTAAAAGTGAACGTGGTAGCTGACGCGTTGAGCAGAAGATCGTATGCGTTTACAAGTTCAAATATACGAACCTACGTGAAGATAGTAAATATACAATTAGAATTAACTTTAATCGATAAATTTAAAGATGCTCAAGCTACAGACCTGGATTTGATGAATATGAAGAAGAAGATGCAAGAAGTCGTTATTCCAAAAGCGAGAATCGGAGATGTGAGGAAAGCTCAAACCTTTGATTTATTAGTCCATTTGAAATCCTCGATCGAATAGGAACTGCTGGCCTATAGACTCGTTTTACCGCCAAGTATGACGCGTGTTCATAACGTTTTTCACGTATCGATGTTACGTAAATATGTGGTCGACCCGAACCACATTATTGAGTTAGAACCAGACGAGATAGCAGAAGATTTAATGTACGAGGAGGTACCAGTCAAGATCTTGGATGGGAAGGAGCATATCCTACGCATGTCAATTTCGAGGACGAAATTTCATAAGGAGGGGAGGTTGTAAGGCCCCAACTTTTTATAAATAAAATTTAATCTCCTCTATTTATCATTTTGAAATAGTAAGGGTTGATTTGATTAATGTGGTTAGTTATGGGTAAAATGAGCAAATATTTCAAATAAGCAAGTAGTTATAGAATACTCATTGTTGTCGGAGAATATTCGTTTGGTCGTGGAATATTCTTGCTGTCGGGGAATATTCGTACGACGCCGCAGCCTTGTGTGGGCCCATAACGAAAAGCGATTCGATGAACAAAATGACAAGTATAAGTTGTTTATAAATAACGGCGTAGTTGTTACCGTTAATACTGTTGGAATACCCGGTGGTTAAAACACAGTTATACGCGTTGTTGCACAGTAGCACACGGTATTGCACCAATTATTGATTTTACGTAAGAAGGCACTACTCAATAATTGTTACAGTAATTACTGTTTAGTATTTTATTTTATTGATTTAATAATTGTTGCGTTGATTTTTTTATATTACTGTTATTTTAATAATTGTCACTACACAGTATTTTTCATTATCGGAGCAATAATTTATATTATCTAATAATATTATTAGATAACGTTATTGGCAATGTCTAGAAAGTTCTGTCTAAGGAGAGGTTTGGTCACCTAATTGCGCGTCAGTAAGGAGAAATCTTTATTGGAAATCCCCCTCTTTCCTTGGAACGGCCTGGTTACCAGTATTGTGATTCTGTAATATTATTTGTTAATAATTAATTATTGATTTATATGATGAGAAAAATATTGATTTTATGTGGATATAGATGGAGAAAATTTTTAAAGTGACAAATTGTTGAAAATTAATATTTTATCTTTTTCTGATAAAAAATTTATTTAAATATATTATTATATTTTAATAATATAATAATGGTGATATTTTTTACAATGAATGTGGGATATATGAGTATATGAGGATGAGGAGTATTTTTGTTGCAAAAGTTGTTTAAAACATGTTAAACATGTCCGCGGGCCCATTTCTTGACTGAAATTTGATTATAGCCTGTAAATTCGATCGTTTATGGATTTCGGTCAATTTCTGTTTGGAATTTGAAAAAACCTTTCTTCTGCAAAGTTGTAGAGAATTGAATTTCCTATAAAAAATCGCGAGATTCAAATTTTCTGATAAAAAGGGCTATTTATTATGAATTATTGAAGTTCTGAAGTTCCGAAATAATTGATTTTTAGAAGTTTAATTATTTTTTTTCAAGAAAAACGTGGTTGGTGAGTTAAGTGGGTCTAACATGTGTTATTAATTGCTGATTTCAGATCTTCAAAAGTGGGCGTATGAAATTTTAACATATAATAATATATTATTTTAAATTTTCTGCTTTGGTATTCTAAGCAATTTACTATAAATAGGGTGCTTAAGTTAGAATTGAAAATCACACCAGAAACACAAGTTTTCTCTCTCTTTCTCTCTCTATAATATCGATCGTATTTTGTGAGTATTTTAGTACTTTGAATATTGCTATACTGTGCAAGTTCTTTCATCACTATATCTTGTATTCCAGTCAGAAGTACTATTCTTTCTGAGGTAAGGGATGTTATTTTATTCGAAAAAAATGATATTATTTCTTCAATATCATTATGCCGAAATATTGGTTGAAAATTTTTATCAAATTTGGAACTTTTTTATGTCGGAATTACTATTCATGAGTTACTATTGTGAAAACCCGAAAAATTTCTAAAATCTTGAATGATTAGAATAAAGGTTAAAGAATAAAACCTAGATGAGAATTTGAGGATTTATTCAAAATTTTCAAGTAAAACCTATATGGTTTGATATTCAAATGAGAATAGAGAAAATATGGGTTTCAAAATTCCAAAACCCTAGAAATGAATTAATATGTACTTGAAGGAATATCAAGAATAAGGTATTACGATACTTGTAAATTCGATGTGAACTGAATAGTCTAAGAAATGTTATATAAGTACATATGGAAATTTTATTATTGGAGATAAAATTTCACATGAAGAGATGAGTATATGTATAGAAATATATATACTTAGTAAGGTGCTATATGTATTTTAGCAAGAGGAATGATGGATTAAGTTAATGACATAATGATCAAGATAAAACTATGTTAGTAATTAACATAGCTTGAGTGTTGGCCTTGACTGACAAATAAGAATTTGAATAAGTATAAAGTCGTTAGTTAATACGATTAGTAATGAGAATGGAGTAATTTAAAAACTCAAAATTTGAGTTAGAGATAGAATTTTGAAGTATGAACTGCTCGATTGCGTCCGGAATGTCATGTGTAGTCAGAATGGACAGTAAACACAAAATGTGTAAAGGTTGACTTTTGGTCAAAGTCAACAGCTGACTTTTTTTGGGGAAAAGTCAATATTAATGTGAGAAGTGAAATATGTTATGATTATGTGAATTATGGATATGATTAAATAAATATACATTATATAATGTGAATACATTTATTTTGTATATAGAGGTGAATTAAGAATTAAGTTATGTAACCTAATATATATATATATATATATATATATATATATATATATATATATATATATATATATATATATATATATATTAGGTGTGATTATTAAATAACCTAAATGGTTATCGTTATTTAGTGGTCCTAATATTTTATATACTAGTGACCTAATTTAAGAGAATTATGGTATTTAGAATATATACCAATTATAAGAGATTTATTTTATACATCTCAGTTAATTAATTTTATAGCCTAATTATAACAAGTCTAATTAGGTTAAGAAATTAAATGTACTTAAGTAAGAATTTTTATTTCACTTGAGTGCATGTAACCCCTAATTTACTGATAAGGGTAGAATATATTAAAATTAAAGTAATGGACTATAATAATATCATAGCCCAATAATTTATTTAGAGTCCAAGAGAAGTGGATTTAATGGACTAAGGAAGTTATATTATTTAAACAAACCCAATTAATTAATTAAGTATGGGACTTGTAGATAAAAGATTAAGGGTGATTAAATTATTTAATCTAGCCCAAAATATTATGTATGAGACAAGAATTGTAAAGGCCCAATCTAATTTGTAAAGGAAGCCTAATTTTATTTTTGTTAGTAAGTAACACAAGTAAAGATGGCTAGCTCAATGGAATTATTAAAGGCCCAAGCTAAGCCACTTGTGGGAGTATAATAATATAATAAATTATATTAAGTTAAGAGATATATTTTTATTATCTCAAGTTATTAATTTTATAACTTAATTAAAATAATTTTATTTGGGTTATAAAATTTAGTGTAATAGTGTGGTGATTTAAATTCTAAATATTTAGAATGAGTACCCTAATTAAATATTTAGGGTGAGACAAGATGAAAATGATTGGACCATATAAGTAGTGCATGACCCAAACAAATTAATTGAAAGTCCAAAAGATTTATTAATGGCCCAACTTTAAAATTAATGAAGGAGGGGCATTGTGGTCATTTTTGGGACAAAGAAATTTAAGCTATCATGTGGCAATAGAAGGCCATATGGCTGGTTATCTATAAGAAAAAAAAAAGAAAAAAGATAAGGTTGCTAGAATAAAAGAGAAAGAAAAAGAAAAGAAAGAAAGAGAAAAGAAGAAAATGAAAAAGAGAGAGATAGAAGAAACGGGAGGAAGAGAGGGAGAGAAAAGGGTAGTGGCCGAAGCCCTTGTGTGGGAAGAGGAGGAGATGGAAGGATCTCCATGAAGAAGAAGAAGAAAAAAAAACTAAGGTATAAAACTAATTTTTCTTCCTATGTTTTATTCTTTTTCTTTTTGTAATTTGATGGAAGGGGGTTTTTGTTTTTGAAGTTCAAACCCTAAGATATTTGTGTTTCTCTTTGATTTATGTATGGATCCACCCATGATGGGTGTTGATTTGGTTGGAAACCAAAAGGAAAAGAAAAATAAATTTTTCTAGTTTTGGAAAAATCGAAATTTTATTGTATTTTGAAAATCCACAATTTTAAATCTATAGCTCCTTTTTGTGATCCGTCAAAGAGGGGTGTTAGATATATGTGTTTAGTAGTAAACCCAAGTGGTAGAACTCAAAAATCACGTTTCTAAAAGTCTTGGTGTTGATTTATGTCAAAACAGTCCCGATGTTATGGACAGTTTCGGGGCAGTCTATGGCAGGGGCTATTTCGTCCAGTTTTTATGCTTTAAAAATTCTGGTCTTTTGATATGTTGTAGTATTCTGTTTTAGCTTTCCATAGACTCCGGAACGGATTAATTCCGACTCCGGATGAGGTAGTTATGGCATTCGGAAGGAGAGTATGTAAAACTGTCCAAGATTCCGAACAGCCTCCTTTGTCTAATTTTTTGGACTGTTGTGTTCTGATTTTGGAAAAATGTCGTAAGACAAAAGTTGTAGCCCTGGAAGTTATTTCGCGTGGGCTCAAGAATCGCTCAAAAATGTTTTAAAACGAGAGAGTTATGACTGTTTGAGCGAAGCTGGGTAAAATTTAGAAATATGGAAAAATAAATTTTTCCTACGTGAGACTCTTGAGCATGTTTTATGCATATTTTGATGAAGTTTTGGGTCGGGTTTGAGGTTTAATGATGTTTATGACATTTTTAAATGTTTAAGCGAGTTTATTAATTACGGAAAGGAAAAACAATTGAAATAAATTGTTTATTTATGTGATTAATGTCATAAATCATTTTTATGTGACTAATAATATTGTACTGAGATATTATTAGTAGTATTTGACTGAAATGATATTAAAAGGTTGATAACCTTAGCGTAAAATATTATTATATAATTAATAATATTTGACTGGAGATTTAATGAGAAATTTATGTTATTTTTCTATGTAATTGTTGAAATTGATATTCAATTAAGTATATAATGTGTTTGGAACAAATGATAGAAAAATAATATAGTAAATTGAGTTTTACTATAAAAGCTATGCATTAGTTGTTTAAACTCCATATTTGCGAGTAGAGATAAAAGATATTTCTGAAATGAATTTAAATGGTTTAAGCTTCAAGATGTAAAATATCTGCATCTTAAAATGTGTGAGATCTTTACTATTTATGAAATAAGTAAAATATTATTACATGATTAATAATATTAGAAGGTGATTAAAATATTATTAAATGATTAATAATATTAGTAAAGGATCTAAATTTTATTAAATGATTAATAATATTTGTAAATGATAAATATTCTATAAAAGAATATTAGACAAAAGTTTAAGATAATGGTTAAGTGATAGTAATATTATTAAAGGATAATAATATTACTAATGAGTTAAGGAATTCTTCAATGTTCAATTATGTGGCTAAATGTTAGCTAATTTATTATTTGAGTAATAGTGTTGTGAGATAAAATGTATTGTGCTAATTGGAGGATCGATCTTATTAATGATAGGTCTTTCATAAGAGATTAAATTAGATTACATAGCGGTAATCAACGGTACAGGCAAGTTCCTAAACTTGAACTTCTAATTATGGTGCAAGTTTCCTAACTCAACTTGAGTTGTTAATTCAAAGCATGTTAGTGGTTAATTATTGTTGATTATACCACGTCAATAATTTATTGATTCGCACATTGTGCATGTTGTATATGTTCATCAGGTATGAATGGCTGATCACCTTCATTACCATAGGTTTCAGTTAAACTTGTTTATGTTAATTGTTGACATCCAATATCATTGGTTCAGTCATTCAATCGTTGAAACTTGATTCATGTTATTTCACAATTATCATATTGTTGAAAACTTGAAAGCTTATTCATTCTATTCAATCATGGTATATCTTCATTGTATGTAAAACTTGCTGGGCAAATTTGTTGCTCACCCTTGCTATATCATGATAAAATTTTCAGATTAAGATGAAAGCTTGAATAAGGACAGAGGCAAAGTCAAAGTGTAAGATTAATTTATGTTGCAGTTAAATCTATAAATTTTCTATTGAAAATAGCATTGTAAGCCTTTTTAATATTGAAGGTATGTATGAAGTTAAGGTTGTAGACCTTGGGAATGATGTGTAAAGTTTAATGTATAAACAATTTATGTTTATATCTTCCGCAAATAGTGATAGAAATAGTATACCGGATCCGCGGCGATTTGGGACCCGGATTCGGGGATGCTACAACTATTCATGAGTTACTATTCACGAGTAACTATTTATGAGTTACTATTCACGAGTTACTATTCACGAGTACTATTCACGAAGCATGATGCTATTTTTTGTGAAATTTCTATATTTTAGTGTCGGAGTTACTATTCACGTATACGGCACTATTCACGTATACGGCACTATTCACGAATACGATACTATTCACAGAAAAATTAAATTTTCTTTTCTGTATCCAAAATTATCTGTTATGATTCCTATCTTTGATTGGATCTATGTTTTGATCATTCTTGAATTTTACTCCACTCTTGTTATTTATAAAGTATTTTTGAACTTGGATTGTTTAAAGTACGAATTCTTAATATTTGTTCTTTTGTTTCACTGGATTCATTTTATTTAAAAAAAAATCCATCATCCTCAGTCCTAAATGATGATATTACTGAATATCTTTGGCCTGTAGTGCAAAGATGAATTATTTCTTGATGAATATCTTTGGCCCGTAGTGCAAAGATGAACAGGTGTTGAGATGAACATGACCGACTGATTAATATCTTTGGCCCGTATAGTGCAAAGATGAACAGGTGTTTAGATGAACATGACCAACTGATGAATATCTTTGGCCTGTAGTGCAAAGATGAATATTTGATTCCAGATATATATTGATTGATGTTACAGGGATAAAATATCGACGATGAACTTTAAAATTCATATATAAAAGATAGTAGTTTGCATTCTCTACTTAACTCTTCTAATGAATTGTTGTTTCCGCTGCAGTTGTTGATCTAAAACTTGTTGTCTATTGTATTCTATCAGATTTTTCCCTGTTGAAGACTAAGGATAATTTGTTGTACAATATCTTATTCATAATATTCTTAGCTGAGCTATTTGAGATCACCCTTTTCCTTTTTGTTCCATTTTTCTTCTCAGGAGACGAGAATATAGTGGGAACTAGTCGGGGTGTGGAGTAATGGTTCAAGACAGTTGTTTTAGTAGTCCTCACTATTTTGTAAAATAGTGTATCAATAATTGTAATGAGGACTTATTTGAGTATGAATATTGTCTAGAAGAAAATATTTGTATTTAAACTCACAGTTTATATGTTGTCGTATTTTGCACGACAATTATATTAATGAAGTTGTAGTTGTTTCTGTACCATGTATTTTGCGACTCATAATAGGTTGGTTGGATTGGACCTATTTTGGGGGCGTCATAGTTGGTATCGGAGCTTAGGGATATGATCTCTGGCAGAGATTAGGGAATAGTACTAGGAGGGGAGAGATGAGTAATCCTTCGCTAGTATGTTATACCTAAGCTTATTTGTTGGTCAGTCAAACTATATGGTTAATATGTGATATGTTAATTTTTTTAATTAACCCTTGTTTTATGGCAGTATTTAAGAATGGCAGCTGAGAATATTAACGGTGGAGTTAATGAGACCGTGGAAACACCTTTAATTACCACCCAGGGGAACGTGCAACAGGAAGGCAATATTTCTCCTGTAAACAACACCAATGAGCAGACGATGAATGACGGGATGTTTAGGAGCTTTTTACAGTTCATGCAAAACCAGACGAGGGAGACTCGTGTACAGAATACGGGTGGAAATATAGCAACACGCGGCTTGTCACGGCCAAGCAGTTCAAAGAGTTGGGACCACCAGAATTTAAGGGAAAGCCGGATCCGATCATGGCTTAAACATGGGTCAAGCAAATTACCAAGATATTCGATCTTTTGGGATGTACGGAGGAACAGAAGGTTCCATTCGCCACCTTTATGTTCCGTGGCGAGGCAGATTACTGGTTGGAGTCTGTGAAACAAACCCAGCCTGCCACACTCCGCATGTCTTGGGAAACGTTTCAAAAACTTTTCAACAAAAAATACTTTCCTGAAAGTATTCGCCATATTGAAGAGGTAGAGTTTATTAGACTAGAACAAAACAACATGACGGTGTCCCAATACGAGGCGAAGTTCGCAGAGTTATCCAGGTTTGCACCTCATTTGGTAGAGAATGAGGAACGAATGACGAGGATGTTTCTGGGAGGTTTAAAACCTGAGATTCGGCAATATCTTATATCTCATAAATTTTCTTTATATTCAGATGTTGTCAACAGGACTCAATTATTAAAGCGAGATAGCGAGTACGTTCAACTAAGAGACCGCAACCAGGATCATACTGATGACAGCAGTCATCAGAACAACGATAACCAACGGAGAAAGAAAAATACGGACAAGAGCGACAACCACTCTGGTGGTAATCGTGGCCATAAAAATAAAAGAAGCGAGTCGGGGGAAGATTTTAAAAAGAGGAGATTCAACAATGACACTACAAAGACGTCAGCACCAGCAGCAACTGGTTTTAAGGGAGGAGAACGACCACCGGTCGTATGTCATAAATGTGGAAAAGAGGGACACATCAGCCCAAACTGTCCACAACAGTTCAAGGTATGCTATAATTATGGAAAGAAAGGACATATCGCTCGAGATTGTACGGTAGCGAAACAAAGCCCAGTGGGGATGGTGACTCAAAAGTCTGTCCCAGAAAAGTCAAAGTCAATGGTTCCTAGAAGAGCGTTTTTCATGACTGGTCGATATGCGAGGAACCCGAACGAAGTTAGCACGGGTTAGTTAATTATATATTCTTACGTAACTTTATACCTTATTAGATACCGGTTCTACCCATTCATTTATCTCTCCTGCTTATACTCAACGTTTAAACTTGACTCTGGAGAAATTAGACTTTGACCTATCTGTGGAAACTCCGTTAGGAGAAACTTTCATCACATCCACTGTTTATAAATCTTGTTTGATCAAAGTTGGCACCATCACATTACCTGTTGACCTTATTTCTTTAAAGATACTTGCTTCTGATGTGATTTTGGGGATTGATTGATTAACTACTCATCATGCCAAAATTGATTGCTTTCGTAAGGTTGTTAGTTTTCATATTCCTAAGTAACCTGTTATTCGAATTCAAGCAACCAAACCATTGAAGTCAAATAATTTCATATCAAGCCATAAAGTCTTTCGTTTATTGAAAAACGGATGTCAAGTTTTCTTAGCCCATGTTATGGACTTGAACAAGAATACGTCAGATTTGAATGATATTTCTATTGTTAGAAAATTTCCTGATATATTTCTTGAAAAAATTTCTTGACCTACTCCCAAAGTGTGATATTGAATTTTGTATCGACTTTGAACTCAGTACAAAACCCATTTCTAAAATCTCATGGCTCCTATTGAACTTCAGGAGTTAAAAAACCCAACTATAGAAGTTGATAACCAAGCCTCTATCTGGTGACTTCTTTTGTGGAATGCACCGAAGCCAGACTCTCCATAGGGGACGCCATATTCGTGCGATAGTAAACTGATAGGTGTCATTGTGACGTGCTATCCAAGGTTGGGATATGAGTCACAGGTGAGAGCAACCTAAGTCAGTAATCGAAATACGTAGCTTTCTAGGCTTAGTTGGTTATTATAGGAGATTCGTTGAAGGATATTCTCGAATCGCTATTCCATTAACGCAACTGACTCGTAGATATACAAAATTCGAATGGAGCAAGGAATGTGGGAAGAGCTTCGAAGAACTCAAGAGGAGACTCATTTTGGCACATGTTCTGACCATACCATCCTGAAAAAGCGAACGTGGTAGCTGACGCGTTGAGCAGAAGATCGTATGCGTTTACAAGTGAAAATATACGAACCTACGTGAATATAGTAAATATACGATTAGAATCGACTTTAATCGATAAATTTAAAGATGCTAAAGCTACAGACCTGGAGTTGATGAATATGAAGAAGAAGATGCAAGAAGTTGTTATTCCAAAAGCGAGAATCGGCGATGTGAGGAAAGCTCAAACCTTCGATTTATTAGTCCATTTGAAATTCTCGATCGAATAGGAACTGTGGCCTGTAGACTCGTTTTACCGCCAAGTATGACGCGTGTTCATAACGTTTTTCACATATCGATGTTACGTAAATATGTGGACGACCCGAACCACATTATTAAGTTAGAACCAGACGAGATAGCAGAAGATTTAACGTACGTGGAGGTACCAGTTAAGATCTTGGATGGGAAGGAGCATGTCTTACGCGTGTCAATTTCGAGGACGAAATTTCATAAGGAGGGGAGGTTGTAAGGCCCCAACTTTTTATAAATAAAATTTAATTTCCTCTATTTATCATTTTGAAATAGTAAGGGTTGATTTGATTAATGTGGTTAGTTATGGGTAAAATGAGAAAATATTTCAAATAAGCAAGTGGTTATAAATTACTCATTGTTGTCGGAGAATATTCGTTTGGACGTGGAATATTCTTGCTGTCGGGGAATATTCGTACGACGCCGCAGCCTTGTGTGGGCCCATAACGGAAAGCGATTGGATGAACAAAATGACAAGTATAAGTTGTTTATAAATAACGGCGTAGTTGTTACCGTTAATACTGTTGGAATACCCGGTGGTTAAAACACAGTTATACGCGTTGTTACATAGTATCACACGATATTGTACCAATTATTGATTTTACGTAAGAAGGCACTACTTAATAATTGTTACAGTAATTACTGTTCAGTATTTTATTTTATTGATTCAATAATTGATGCGTTGATTTTTTTATATTACTGTTATTTTAATAATTGTCACTACACAGTATTTTTCATTATCGGAGCAATAATTTATATTATCTAAATAATTTTATTAGATAACATTATTGGCAATGTCTAGAAAGTTCTGTCTAAGGAGAGGTTTGGTCACCTAATTGCGCGCCAGTAAGGAGAAATCTTTATTGGAAATCCCCCTCTTTCCTGGGAACGGCCTGGTTGCCAGTATTGTGATTCTGTAATATTATTTGTGAATAATTAATTATTGATTTATATGATGAGGAAAATATTGATTTTATGTGGATATAGATGGAGAAAATTTTTAAAGTGACAAATTGTTCAAAATTAATATTTTATCTTTTTCTGATAAAAAATTTATTTAAATATATTATTATATTTTAATAATATAATAATGGTGATATTTTTTACAATGAATGTGGGATATATGAGTATATGAGGATGAGGAGTATTTTTGTTGCAAAAGTTGTTTAAAACATGTTAAACATGTCCGTGGGCCCATTTCTTGACTGAAATTTGATTATAGCCTGTAAAATTGCCCGTTTATGGATTTCGGTCAATTTCTGTTTGGAATTTGAAAAAAACTTTCTTCTGCAAAGTTTTAGAGAATTGAATTTCCTATAAAAAAAAATCGCGAGATTTGAATTTTCTGATAAAAAGGCTATTTATTATGAATTATTGAAGTTCTGAAGTTCCGAAATAATTGATTTTTGGAAGTTTAATTATTTTTTTCAAGAAAAACGTGGTTGGTGAGTTAAGTGGGTCTAACATGTGTTATTAATTGCTGATTTCAGATCTTCAAAAGTGGGCGTATGGAATTTTAACATATAATAATATATCATATTAAATTTTCTGCTTTGGTGTTCTAAGCAATTTCCTATAAATAGGGTGCTTAGTTAGAATTTAAAATCACTCCAGAAACACAAGTTTTCTCTATCTTTCTCTCTCTATAATATCGAGCGTATTTTGTGAGTATTTTAGTACTTTGAGTATTGCTATACGGTGCAAGTTCTTTCAGCACTATATCCAGTATTCCAGTCAGAAGTACTATTTTTTCTGAGGTAAGGGATGTTATTTTATTCGAAAATGATATTATTTCTTCAATATCATTATGCCGAAATATTGGTTGACAATTTTTATCAAATTTGGAACTTTTTCATATCGGAGTTACTATTCATGAGTTACTATTCACGAGTTACCATTCATGAGTTACTATTCACGAGTACTATTCACGAAGCATGATGATATTTTTTGTAAAATTTCTATCTTTTAGTGTCGGAGTTACTATTCACGTATACGACACTATTCACGTATACGACATTATTCACAAATACGACACTATTCACAGAAAAATTAAATTTTCTTTTCTGTGTCCAAAATTGTCTGTTATGATTCCTATCTTTGATTGAATCTATGTTTTGATCATTCTTGAATTTTACTCCACTCTGGTTATTTATGAAGTATTTTTGAACTTGGATTGTTTAAAGTACGAATTCTTAATATTTGTTCTTTTGTTTCACTGGATTCGTTTTCTTTAAAATATTTTTCATCATCCTCAGTCCTAAATGATGATATTACTGAATATCTTTGGCCTGTAGTGCAAAGATGAATTATTTCATGATGAATATCTTTGGCCTGTAGTGCACAGATGAACATGTGTTGAGATGAACATGACCGACTGATTAATATCTTTGGCCCGTAGTGCGAAGATGAACAGGTGTTTAGATGAATATGACCAACTGATGAATATCTTTGGCCTGTAGTGAAAAGATGAATATTTGATTCCATATATATATTGATTGATGTTACAGGGATAAAATATCGACGATGAACTTTTAAATTCATATATAGAATATAGTAGTTTGCATTCTCTACTTAACTCTTCTAATGAATTGTTGTTTCCGCTGCAGTTGTTGATCTAAAACCTGTTGTCTATTGTATTCTATCAGATTTTTCCCTGTTGAAGACTAAGGATAATTTGTTATATATTATCTTAGTCATAATATTCTTTACTGGGCTAATTGAGCTCACCCTTTTCCTTTTTGTTCCATTTTTCTTCTCAGGAGACGAGAATATAGCGGGAACTAGTCGGGGTGTGGAGTAATGGTTCAAGACAATTGTTTTAGTAGTCCTCACTATTTTGTAAAATTGTGTATCAATAATTGTAATGAGGACTTATTTGAGTATGGATATTGTCTAGAAGACAATATTTGTATTTAAACTCACAGTTTATGTGTTGTCGTATTTTGTACGACAATTGTATTAATGAAGTTGTAGTTGTTTCTGTACCATGTATTTGGCGACTCAGAATAGGTTGGTTGGATTGGACCTATTTTGGGGGCGTCACAGGAACCTTCTGTTCTTCCGTTCATCCCAAGACAACGAATATCTTGGTAATTTGCTTGACCCACGTCTCCGCCTTAATCGGATCCGGCTTTCCCCAGAATTCTGGTGGTCCCAACTCTTTGAACTGCTTGGCTATGACAAACCGTGCGTTGTTATCATTTCCACCCGTATTTTGTACACGAGTCTCCCTCGTCTGATTTTGCATGAACTGCAAAAAATTTCTAAACATTCCATCGTTCATCGTTTGATCAGTGGTGTTGTTTACAGGAGGAACATTGCCAGCCTGTTGCACGTTCTCCTCGTTGGTGATTAATGGTGTCTCCACGGTCTCATTTACTCCATCGTTAATATTTTCAGCTGTCATTCTTAAATACTGCCACAAAACAAGGGTTAATTAAAGAAATTGACATGCAACATAAAAACCCTATACTCTGACCAACCAACAAATAAGCTTAGATAGGACATACTAGCGAACGATTTATTCGTCTCTCCCCTCCTAGTTCTATTCCCCGATCTCCGCCAGAGATCATATACCTAAGCTCTGATACCAATTGTGAAGCCCCCAAAATAGGTATACATCACCCATTCTGAGTCTCCAAACACATGGTACAGAAACAATTACAACTTTATTAATACAATTATTGTGCAAAATACGACAACTCATAAATTGTGAGTTTAAATACAAATATTATCTTCTAGACAATATCCACACTCAAATAAGTCATCATTACAATTATTGAGATACTATTTTACAAAATAGTGAGGACTACTATAACAACTGCTTTGGAACATCACTCCACACCCCGACTACACCCCGTTATATTCTCGCTTCCTGAGAAGAAAATGGAACAAAAAGGAAAAGGGTGAGCTCAACTAGCCCAGTAAAGAACATTATGACTAAGATAATATATAACAAATTATTGTTAGTCCTCAACGGGAAAAAATCTAATAGAATATAATAGACAACAAATTTCAGATCAATATTCGCAGCGGAAATAACAATTCATTAGAAGAGTTACGTAGAGAATGAAATCTACTATCTTCTATGATTTTAAAAGTCCATCGTCAATATTTTATCACTGTAACATCAATCAATATACATCTTGAATTAAATAGTCATCTTTGCACTACAGGCCAAAGATATTCATCAGTTGGTCATGTTCATCTCAACACATGCTCATCGTTGCGCTATGGCCAAAGATGTTCATTAGGAAATCATTCATCTTTGCACTACAGGCCAAAGATATTCAGTTATATCATCATTTAGGACTGAGGATGATGAAAAATATTTTAAAGAAAACCAATCCAGTGAAACAAAATAACAAATATTAAGGATTCATATTTTAAACTATCCAAGTTCAAAAATACTTTATAAATAACCATAGTGGAGTAAAATTCAAGAATGAAGACCAAAACATGGATACAATCAATGCTAGTATCCATAATAGATATCTTGGATAAAAAATGAAAATTTAATTTTCTGTGAATAGTACCGTATTCGTGAATAGTACTGTATATATGAATAGTGTCGTATACATGAATAGTAACCCCGACACTAAAAGACAAGAATTTCACAAGAAAAATCTTTTCAGTATTCTGGCATAATGATATTGAAAGAAATAATATCATTTATATAAAAAAATAACATCCCTTACCTCAAAAAGACAGTACTTCTGACTGAAATACTGGATATAGTGGTGAAGGAACTTGCACCGTATAGCAACACTCAAAGTATCAAAATACTCATAAGAATACGCTCGATAATATAGAGAGAGAAAACTTTAGTTTCTGGTGTGATTTTCAATTCTAACCTAAGCACCTATTTATAGGAATATGTTTAGAACACCAAAGTAGAAAATTTAATATAATATTATTATTTTTTAATAAATTTCCTATGCACACCAAAGACATCTGATTTCAGCAATTAAAATGTGCAAGTGGGGCCCACCAAATTGAAAAAACATTTTTCTAAAAAAACATTTTAAACTCCAAAAATTAATTATTCCGGAACTTCAATAATTCATAATAAATAGCCCTTTTATCAGAAAAAAATTGAATCATATATCCATTCCATAGGAAATTCAATTCTCTACCACTTTGTAAGTTTAAGTTTTTCCAAATTCCAAACAGAAATTGACCGAAATCCAAATACGGATGATTTTACAGGCTATAATTAAATTTCAGTCAAGAAATGGGGTACACAAACATAAAAAACATGTTTTAAATATTTTTAGTAACAAAAATACTCTTCCTCCTCATTTATTCATATATCCAACATTCATTGTAAAAATATCACTATTATTATATTATTATAATATAATAATATATTTAAATGAATTATTTTATCAAAAAAAATAAAATATCAATTTTTAACAATTGTCACATTAAAAATTTTCTCCATCTATATCCACATAAAATGAATACTTTCCTTATCATATAAATCAATAATTAATTATTCACAAATAATATTACAGACACGCAATACTGACAACCAGGTCGTTCCTAGGAAAGAGGGGGCTTTCCAATAGGGATTTCTCCTTACTGACGCGCAATTAGGTGACCAAACCTCTCCTTAGACTGAACTTTCTAGACATTGCCAATAATGCTATCTAATAATATTATTCAAATAATATGAATTATTGATCTGATAATGAAAAATATTATGTAGTGACAATTATTAAAATAACAATAATATAAAATATCAACGTAGCAATTATGGAATCAATAAAATAAAATATTGAACAGTAATTACTGTAATAATTATTGAGTAGTGCCTTCTTACGTAAGAATTAATAATTGGTGCAATACTGTGTGCTACTGTGCAACAACGCGTATTACTGTGTTTTAACCACCGGGTATTCCAACAGTATTAACGGTAACAACTACGCCGTTATTTATAAACAACTTATACTTGTCATTTTCGTCATCCAATCACTTTTCGTTATGGGGCCCACACAAGGTTGCGCCGTCGTACGAATATTCCTCGACAGTAAGAATATTCCACGACCAAACGAATATTCCCCGATAACAATGAATATTTTATAACCACTTGCTTATTTAAGATATTTACGCATTTTACCCATAACTAACCACATTAATCAAATCAACCCTTACTATTTCAAAATAATAAATAGAGAAAATTCAATTTTATTTATAATAAGTTGGAGTCTTACACACACGCACTATATTAGTGATAACAGTCTATGATTTGATGATTGATTGAGAAGTTAATGATTTGTTCTGATATGATGTATTATCATGTTTACTTGATTTGTCTAAGGCCGGTTGAATAGACTTGTTTCTGTCATTACTTCTGGATTCGTAGGCATGTTGATTAGTTGTATTGCATAGCATTGTTGTTTTGTCTTTTTTCTTGAGGACAAGCAACGGTTTAAGTTTGGGGGTATTTGATAAGTAGGTTTTATACCTACTTATTCGGTATCTATTACTTGAATTAGTTGTTTAAACCTATGTTTCTTAGTTACTTTTCATACATTTTATGTTATTTTGTAGGCTATGACATAATATTGGCATGAAGAAGCAAGGAAAAGCAATTCGGACATCTTTTGGATTAAAATATGCAAGCAAATATAAGAAGGGAAGATTGCAGGGCTTTTAACACCAAGTTGGATGCATGTTCTTGTCTTGGAACTTGGATTCTATTGTAGAGCTTCTTTTAACACCAACTTGGATTGCAAGAGTTATGATCCTTGTACCAACGGGCGTTGAACTTCACTGTTTTGGGTGGCCATTTGCATAGCAGTCCCTTCCAGCCCAATTTCGACCTTCATCCGTCCATTATTTCTCAATTCTTAAAGAATGAAAGTTGTCGATCTCATCGATATTGTAGCGCCCCCAAATCCGGGTATCTTCCAACCCGACATATGGTGTTATACGGTACTACCATTCATACATTCATTCAATTGAAAACCTCAAAAGAACGAATATATCTTCTATATATATTCAAAGTAATATTTACATTTCCCAAGTTCTATACCCATTACAAAAGTTCTTTGTCATAATATTAATTACATTACAACATTAAACCTATACTATTACATAGACAGCTTAACGATCTGCCTTAGCTTTTCCTTTATCCTTATTTGATCCTTCGGGACGCTCAATCTTAGCTGCATTCATATGGTTCAAGCAAGAGTGAGCATAACTAGCTCAACAAGTATAACAATTTCAATAACAACATGTTTGACACATAAGAATCGTATATCTTCAATAACTGAACAATAGTTATGAAGTACTATTGATGATTCAAAATAGCACTTCGTCCTTCTTTTAAAAAAAATGTTTTACAATAATAATATTCGGTAAAACATCAATTCCGGTCCAAGACCTTGAGAATTTCATTCTTCTTTGAAAAGGATAACCCGGCACTAAGTCCGTAAGTCTGATATTACTTATGAACACTTCTAGGTGATCAGCCTATAGTACTCTATATTGATCAACACTACATTCATTAAACATATATACGTTTAAGTTGTGGCAACCTCATGTGCCTGTCGTTTGACGACAAAACATTTGTTTAACATACTCAGTCTTCTTTTGAAAACCATATCAAGTAGTTGGCAAAAGATAACAACATTTAATAAGAGTTGGATAGATTATCAATAATTCACCAAATACATTAAGTCTAGCCAAAAGAGTTGGCTTTAACTTCATTATATATCAATTCATGCGTAAAGATACATGAATTTCAAAACTTGTTCAGATTAAACTGAGACAAGGGTTAGAATACTTGCCTTCAGCGTCTGCTATGGTGTAATTACTTTATGTTCAAGTCTCTAGTGTAGCGCCCCCAAAATCGAGACTATTTTCCTTCCCGATCTTGTGCGTTAATACTACCTTGTTCTAGCTTTAAAATATTATTTAATGTTAAAATAGCTAAAAATTTCGGAATAATAAAAAAAAATTTCAGTCATCCTGTGATAGCCCCGAATCCGGGCCCCGAATCGCCGCGGACTCGGTACGCTATTTCTATCACTATTTGCGGAAGATATAAACATAAATTGTTTATACAATACATTACACACTATTCTCCAAGGTCGAGTAACCTTAACTTAATACACATTTCATAAACTTTCTATCATACAACACATTTATCAAAATACGCTATTACAAACTAGCCGCACTTTATATCCCAAGCTGAACTTGGCTTTAACCGTTTCCTGTATCCGAACGCATTCGCATTATCTGCAATGTTTTATCATGATATAGCAAGGGTGAGCATGAAAGTTGCCCAGCAAGTTTATATACAACAATATAACGATATATCATGATTGAAGAGTATGAATAATGAGCTTGTTATAATTCATCAATATAATTGAGAACTAGCACGAACAAATTTTTGACTGAACAAGTTTTAAACATGAACAAACATTTCTGAATCAACTGGTAATGAAGGTGATCAGCCTTTCATACCTGACTTATACATGCAAGATGTACAGAGTATAAATTTCATGGCAATCAGCAATGATTAACCATAAGCTTGAAGAAACTACTCTTATTAGAGTTAAGTAAAAGAAACTTGCCTGAACCATTGATTACCGCAACGCAATTTATAACGCTTTACCCGAAGATCTAATATTAGTAATATAGATCTCCAATATTAGAATAATATCATCACAGTATAATACTGTTATATTTATATCCACAAAATAACCTAAACACATTACCACATAACCATATCAGTCTATAATTCACATAAGACTTAGTATCAGTTAGACTATTAAGTTTGAGTTAAAACTGACACAATTTTAACATGCCGACAGTCTAGTCGGTCAACACTCGAGTTTAAGTTCAATTAAACTATTCCTAAGCACTTAACCATGTCATAGAATCACATTTATATGATTTAACACTCGTTTTTTCATTTCATAAGTTATTCGTTAACACCTAGTAAGTTAAATACTAATCCAGCAACCTTGATTCTAAATCTAGCAACCAAATTTTTAATTCATCAACCTGGATTCACCAATCCATCAATCTAAACCTCAATCCAACAAACCGATTTCAACAAATTTTTCAATTCAGCAAACTGTTTTCTATATCCGTATCACGAAAATACCAAATCAGTGTATTATTCTCCTATCCTTTGGTCAAACATATATAGACATATTTCATACATAAAAAGTATTTTTCTATAATTTTCCAACTTTCTTTGATATTTTTCAAAAATTATTTCTAGTGCGTAGCTTAAGAAATTAGCTACCTCGTGCTTAACTCCAAACATTCCCATCTCTTAGCATAACTTTATATATGTTAACGTGATGCTCCATTTTAAATTTTGTGGCAATCGGAGTTGTAGAATTCCGTTTATAGCGATTTCCGTCGAAAAATCACAAAAATTGTAATGGTCATAACTTGGTCGTTTTAACTCGGAATCAGTTCATTTTTGGACACGAGCTAAATAATACCATATATTTTCATTTCCCAAAATCCTGGAATTTTTCTCATTAAATAAATGTCCGAAACAGCCCCCGTAAAATTTTGGGCAGCAACTTTTTGTCATTTAGCAGTTTTGGAGTCCTTCACCAAAACTTAAATAAAATGAAATCTATAACTCTGATTAATAGTCCGTCAATTTTATTGCGTTCGTATCTTTCCGAACTACAGTTTTCATCTATCACAATCCATATTTGGACATGTTAAGATCCCAGAATTTAGCCCGGAAATGGCTGTTAAAAACTGTCCTTCTAACCGTTTTTCTTATCTTTGAATAGTTTGGGAGAAATCCCATAACTTGTTCAATATTCAACCTAATTAAGTAATTCCAAAAGGATTTTATCCCTAACACATATATCTAGCTACACAAACTGACCATACTCGAAAATTCAAAGTAGAATGAGAGATAAGATCATTTCCATATCATGCTTGGTTTCTCCAAAAATTTTGTCTTTCGCAGATTTGATCGTGCTTCTTCCGAACGTCATAACAACTTCATCCAGAGTCGGAATTAGTCCGTTCTGGAGTCTATGGAAAGATTATTTAGTGTACTACAACATATCACAAGTCCAGAATTTTTAGAGCACCCTAACAAATCCATAATTTTCCTTTTAGAGACAGCAGTCCACTAGATTTTTTTTTTCTTTAAGGTTTGAAAACTGATTTGCTTTTCTTGTTTTGATTAAACTTTTAATACTCAAAATAGTTAGATCTAAGCATAACACACCATTTAACAAGTAGATCTATAGTTCTCATGTTCAAGATCATAAACTTCATGGTTCAAAATAACCAAAAATCAAATACATAAACTAGTTAGGATTTTATACCTTTTGTGATAATCCTCTTGATTTTGATTTCTGATCCGCGTGCTCTGTTATTGATGTGTTTTTACACGATCCTAACTTGGTTTCTCACAATTTCACACTCCAAGATCCAAAATATAGAGAGAGATGGGACTTGGTTGTTTTTCAAAATAAAGAAATGGAGCTTTTCTCTCTCTTTCTAGTCTTTTAAATTGATACAATGTATCTATACATTACAAGGTGGCATGCTAGATATAAAAGTCACATGCCAAGGTAGGTTTAGGTTTAGGTTTAGGTTTAGGGTTGGTGAACAACCAAAGGTAATGCAAGATTTGCACTCCAACTTAATTAAATACAATAGGGTCATTTTGGACTTTTCCTTTTATTTCTAGAATTTCCATTTGACCCAATATCTTCCAATATCTCTTAGATTGTTTGAAATCTTGGTGAAATAAGGTGGCTTCTTTATGCATTTGACACCTAGCATTCTTGTACATATCTTTACAAATTGTTGCTTAAATTATTACATGTCACCTTCTCTTTTCTTCCCTTCCATAACCGGCCATGTAGCATTACTAGATCCCACTAATTCTTACTCTTTCTCTCTCACACTAACCACTAAAGATTTGCTTGCAAGAATGTCCATAAGTATTGGCAAAATAATAAGATGACACATAAGAGGAGTAGGTGGGAGTTGGTGGATAGTTGGTGGAGAGTTGGTGGAAGACTTGGTAACCAACTTTAGACAAATAAAATACCAAAATAAATCTTAGTCACATGCTCAATCTTTCCTCCTTTTTCCTTCTCTATCCACCGACCATGTAAATCAATCATAGTCCAACACTTTTACTTATATCAGATGTCCATCACGCCCTTCCTTCAATTCGGCTTATCAATAACAATATTCGAGCTACTCAATTAATGTATTGCTTGGGCCTCTAACTAATTTCATTGGCCAACACTTGGGCTATAAAATATATATAATCCAATACCTTAAATTCTTATCCAACCCAAATAATTTAATTAGGGTTTTTACTACCTCAATTATAACACAAATCCTTACTCATGCACACTTATTTCCTTAACCCAATTAGACTTGCTATAATTAGGTTATAAAATTAATCATTTGAGATATATAAAATAAATCTCCTAGAATTAGCAAGTATCCTAAATACCACAATTCACTTTTTTCATAACCCTTAAGTTATTAAATCCTTCATTTCTAATATATAATTAGGGTTACACTAGTTTCTTTTGTTTGTTTATATAATAAACAAATATAAACCATCACATAATGTTCATATTCCTTACACACAACTTCTTAACCCTTAGGGTTTAATACTCTGTATTAGGATTCCCAAATTAGGGTTTCAATTCTCGATACTGAGATTAGGGTTTCTGAACATATCGCTAGAGTTTTCTAACTTAATCACCATATTCATATAATGAACTTAGGGTTTCGGATTCCCGGAACAGAAACTAGGGTTTCCAGAACCGATTTCTAGAGTTTCTTATTAGACGTTAGGGTTTTCGAACTGAACGTTGTCGTTCTTAATATACGATTAGGGTTTGACACATATATAATTAGTATGGTCAACCCATGACCCTTAACCACATTTAGTACACATACATATTCACATAAATCCTTAATCCTGAATAATTCACCTATATCCTTCACCGAATTTTGAAATCCTCAAAATTCAATCCCAATAACATCAAACGCATACACTCATTTTCTGTCTAGGTCTATTATTTCACCTTAAATTAATCATTTAAGATTTTCATAAATTGTCTAATTTCTCGGGTTGTCACATTCACCCCTCCTTCTAAGAATTTCGTCCCCGAAATTCACCTTACACCTTACACCGTGCACCTTACACCATTCACACATATTTCACATTCTACCCAATACACCACTCACAAGGGTAAAAATTTTAAAACTGTGCTGAGGAATCGTATAGACTGTTTGTTTTTCATTTTCGCAAAGGTTTTATGGAAATTCATCCGCAAACCGTCATTACTTACGGACACAAAGGGTGATTAGCCCGATATGCCCTGTACTGGCCAAGTACTGATTTTATCTGTTTTCCGTCACTGCCAAAGGCACAAAAATTTTATCTCAGTCTTATTTGATTCCACAGCAAAACAATTTGGTTTGAGAAATTTCTTTCAATAAAACATTTTTGAGAATGACGTCATGATGCCGCACTGTATTTAACAGTCCGTTGAGGATTTTGTCATTTTGTGACTTTGTTATACTACATCATACTGTAGTGGGCTGGCGATCCTTAGATCACATCCAGCACCAAGTAATTCTGCATTGATAACTCCATCATTTTTATCATCTCTGCACCAGGTTACATGGTACATAAGTGATAAATAAAAACAATTTTTTTAAAAGGCACATAGTGCGTATTTAGCTTGATGTCAAAAATTGAGGTTTAGCAAAGCTAGAGGTTTAGGAAAACCTAAATCTCCACTAATGATCATATTCTTAACAATCTATCTATTCCTATAATCCTTAACACTCCATTCACACACAACTATACCCAATTCATAAAACCACACTTATGAGTTCATAACCTGGCCACAATTATATGAGTTTACGAACTTACCCTAGTCTGACCTTTGGCGTCCGTTCGCTGAGGGGCTCATAAACATTTCATATAACTATGCGTCAAGAATGTCACATAAGTATGAGATCTAAGAACTCGTACTTAATCCTATATTCTCTACCCATGACCTATTTATCTGTATATAACAACTAGCGTGACACAACATTTCAATTATTACCAATGCCAACAACTAAGTAGTTTTTACACCAAGTACAATTCCCCGCCCATACAAGGAATCATACAACTCAGTTGCTGACACGAGTCCTCATTGAAATCCCCACCTAATCTTAACCCCCTTTTTCAATACGAATTCAATTCGTATTCATAATCCATAACTCTTTCATGAGTTTTCATAGTACAATTTCATAGTACAACTTACACACAGCATCTTGCTATAACTTTCCAATCATCAGATTTATTCTTTTCCCATATCATAACCTTATCAGATCACGGGGTGATCTTATCGTATATATTACGATTCAATTCCATGAACTATGATCGTTTTGTTTTACGATCTTCTATCCCTGCACTTTCAGTCTTTTATACTCGATCTATTCACCATTACTGTTCAACTTTATTATCAGAGTTAGGGAACTCTATTCTTTACAATCGTCGACATTCGTCTTTGAATCTTACCGACCAACTAAATCTATGTGAGTTAGATCTTATCCTAATCACTGCGGTTATTGGTCTCAGGTATTCCTACCTAAGCTTCATAACCAACAGCTTTGATACCAATTGTGATAGCCCCGAATCCGGGCCCCGAATCGCCGCGGACTCGGTACGCTATTTCTATCACTATTTGCGGAAGATATAAACATAAATTGTTTATACAATACATTACACACTATTTCCCAAGGTCGAGTAACCTTAACTTAATACACATTTCATAAAATTTCTATCATACAACACATTTATCAAAATACGCTATTACAAACTAGCCGCACTTTATATCCCAAGCTGAACTTGGCTTTAACCGTTTCCTGTATCCGAACGCATTCGCATTATCTGCAATGTTTTATCATGATATAGCAAGGGTGAGCATGAAAGTTGCCCAGCAAGTTTATATACAACAATATAACGATATATCATGATTGAAGAGTATGAATAATGAGCTTGTTATAATTCATCAATATAATTGAGAACTAGCACGAACAAATTTTTGACTGAACAAGTTTTAAACATGAACAAACATTTCTGAATCAACTGGTAATGAAGATGATCAGCCTTTCATACCTGACTTATACATGCAAGATGTACAGAGTATAAATTTCATGGCAATCAGCAATGATTAACCATAAGCTTGAAGAAACTACTCTTATTAGAGTTAAGTAAAAGAAACTTGCCTGAACCATTGATTACCGCAACGCAATTTATAACGCTTTACCCCCGAAGATCTAATATTAGTAATATAGATCTCCAATATTAGAATAATATCATCACAGTATAATACTGTTATATTTATATCCACAAAATAACCTAAACACATTACCACATAACCATATCAGTCTATAATTCACATAAGACTTAGTATCAGTTAGACTATTAAGTTTGAGTTAAAACTGACACAATTTTAACATGCCGACAGTCTAGTCGGTCAACACTCGAGTTTAAGTTCAATTAAACTATTCCTAAGCACTTAACCATGTCATAGAATCACATTTATATGATTTAACACTCGTTTTTTCATTTCATAAGTTATTCGTTAACACCTAGTAAGTTAAATACTAATCCAGCAACCTTGATTCTAAATCTAGCAACCAAATTTTTAATTCATCAACCTGGATTCACCAATCCATCAATCTAAACCTCAATCCAACAAACCGATTTCAACAAATTTTTCAATTCAGCAAACTGTTTTCTATATCCGTATCACGAAAATACCAAATCAGTGTATTATTCTCCTATCCTTTGGTCAAACATATATAGACATATTTCATACATAAAAAGTATTTTTCTATAATTTTCCAACTTTCTTTGATATTTTTCAAAAATTATTTCTAGTGCGTAGCTTAAGAAATTAGCTACCTCGTGCTTAACTCCAAACATTCCCATCTCTTAGCATAACTTTATATATGTTAACGTGATGCTCCATTTTAAATTTTGTGGCAATCGGAGTTGTAGAATTCCGTTTATAGCGATTTCCGTCGAAAAATCACAAAAATTGTAATGGTCATAACTTGGTCGTTTTAACTCGGAATCAGTTCATTTTTGTACACGAGCTAAATAATACCATATATTTTCATTTCCAAAATCCTGGAATTTTTCTCATTAAATAAATGTCCGAAACAGCCCCCGTAAAATTTTGGGCAGCAACTTTTTGTCATTTGGCAGTTTTGGAGTCCTTCACCAAAACTTAAATAAAATGAAATCTATAACTCCGATTAATGATTCGTCAATTTTGTTACGTTCGTATCTTTCCGAACTACAGTTTTCATCTATCACAATCCATATTTGGACATGTTAAGATCCCAGAATTTATCCCGGAAATGGCTGTTAAAAACTGTCCTTCTAACCGTTTTTCTTATCTTTGAATAGTTTGGGAGAAATCCCATAACTTGTTCAATATTCAACCTAATTAAGTAATTCAAAAGGGATTTTATCCCTAACACATATATCTAGCTACACAAACTGACCATACTCGAAAATTCAAAGTAGAATGAGAGATAAGATCATTTCCATATCATGCTTGGTTTCTCCAAAAAGTTTGTTTTTCGCAGATTTGATCGTGCTTCTTCCGAACGTCATAACTACTTCATCCAGAGTCGGAATTAGTCCGTTCCGGAGTCTATGGAAAGATTATTTAGTGTACTACAACATATCACAAGTCCAGAATTTTTAGAGCACCCTAACAAATCCATAATTTTCCTTTTAGAGACAGCAGTCCACTAGATTTTTTTTTTCTTTAAGGTTTGAAAACTGATTTGCTTTTCTTGTTTTGATTAAACTTTTAATACTCAAAATACTTAGATCTAAGCATAACACACCATTTAACAAGTAGATCTATAGTTCTCATGTTCAAGATCATAAACTTCACGGTTCAAAATAACCAAAAATCAAATACATAAACTAGTTAGGATTTTATACCTTTTGTGATAATCCTCTTGATTTTGATTTCTGATCCGCATGATCTGTTATTGATGTGTTTTTACACGATCCTAACTTGGTTTCTCACAATTTCACACTCCAAGATCCAAAATATAGAGAGAGATGGGACTTGGTTGTTTTTCAAAATAAAGAAATGGAGCTTTTCTCTCTCTTTCTAGTCTTTTAAATTGATACAATGTATCTATACATTACAAGGTGGCATGCTAGATATAAAAGTCACATGCCAAGGTAGGTTTAGGTTTAGGTTTAGGTTTAGGGTTGGTGAACAACCAAAGGTAATGCAAGATTTGCACTCCAACTTAATTAAATACAAGAGGGTCATTTTGGACTTTTCCTTTTATTTCTAGAATTTCCATTTGACCCAATATCTTCCAATATCTCTTAGATTGTTTGAAATCTTGGTGAAATAAGGTGGCTTCTTTATGCATTTGACACCTAGCATTCTTGTACATATCTTTACAAATTGTTGCTTAAATTATTACATGTCACCCTCTCTTTTCTTCCCTTCCATAACCGGCCATGTAGCATTACTAGATCCCACTAATTCTTACTCTTTCTCTCTCACACTAACCACTAAAGCTTTGCTTGCAAGAATGTCCATAAGTATTGGCAAAATAATAAGATGACACATAAGAGGAGTAGGTGGGAGTTGGTGGATAGTTGGTGGAGAGTTGGTGGAAGACTTGATAACCAACTTTAGACAAATAAAATACCAAAATAAATCTTAGTCACATGCTCAATCTTTCCTCCTTTTTCCTTCTCTATCCACCGACCATGTAAATCAATCATAGTCCAACACTTTTACTTATATCAGATGTCCATCACGCCCTTCCTTCAATTCGGCTTATCAATAACAATATTCGAGCTACTCAATTAATATATTGCTTGGGCCTCTAACTAATTTCATTGGCCAACACTTGGGCTATAAAATATATATAATCCAATACCTTAAATTCTTATCCAACCCAAATAATTTAATTAGGGTTTTTACTACCTCAATTATAACACAAATCCTTACTCATGCACACTTATTTCCTTAACCCAATTAGACTTGCTATAATTAGGTTATAAAATTAATCATTTGAGATATATAAAATAAATCTCCTAGAATTAGCAAGTATCCTAAATACCACAATTCACTTTTTTCATAACCCTTAAGTTATTAAATCCTTCATTTCTAATATATAATTAGGGTTACACTAGTTTCTTTTGTTTGTTTATATAATAAACAAATATAAACCATCACATAATGTTCATATTCCTTACACACAACTTCTTAACCCTTAGGGTTTAATACTCTGTATTAGGATTCCCAAATTAGGGTTTAAATTCTCGATACTGAGATTAGGGTTTCTGAACATATCGCTAGAGTTTTCTAACTTAATCACCATATTCATATCATGAACTTAGGGTTTCGGATTCCCGGAACAGAAACTAGGGTTTCCAGAACCGATTTCTAGAGTTTCTTATTAGACGTTAGGGTTTTCGAACTGAACGTTGTCGTTCTTAATATACGATTAGGGTTTGACACATATATAATTAGTATGGTCAACCCATGACCCTTAACCACATTTAGTACACATACATATTCACATAAATCCTTAATCCTGAATAATTCACCTATATCCTTCACCGAATTTTGAAATCCTCAAAATTCAATCCCAATAACATCAAACGCATACACTCATTTTCTGTCTAGGTCTATTATTTCACCTTAAATTAATCATTTAAGATTTTCATAAATTATATAATTTCTCGGGTTGTCACACATCCATTCTCTGAATCACAACCTTTACAATTCTTTCTATACTAAAATCATATTTATTATATGATTTGTATAATCCGTGTAAATGTATTAAAAGCTTAAGTTTCAATACTTCATATCTTTTATATTGATGATTCATTCATTTTAGAATCATATTTATTCTCAGTTCAGAATAAACATTCTTTAACCATTCAACATTTCAAACTATACATAACTGCCAATTACATTTGACACAACTATCAATCATAGATTTATACCATTTCTAATTCAAGAAAATGTATTCATTTTTGCACATCGTTCAATCTTCATCATCCGTATAGCAAGTAATATTTCCTAACATCATTAACCTGCAAAAAGTTTGTGTTTGCAAGATTGAGCTCGACAGCCCAGCAAATTTAACAGTCTATCATGTTTCACATAGCACACAATTCCATATGCACTATATTTCCATTATTATGCATATATGCCTGCAACATGTATTCTTTACTATGCATATCCCACATGCAATAATAATTCCTTACAAAGCATACATTCATGCATTATACATTTCTAATTTATCGAGTTACATTATACAACACGTGCTATCACATATCACATATAAATTGAGTTCCATAACCCAATTAACTTAGTCATATCTTGACTTTAACAATTCATAAAGCATGGTATGTAATTCACCACATAATCACATTTAATCCACAAACATCATAGAACCGAAAAACTTGCCTTGATTGGAGATTACCACAAAATTTAACTTAGAGTTTCTCCACAATTCCTACAGAATTATATTTACATGCACACACATATTAGATAATCGAATATGTTACAAAACATACATGTATATTCATCAATAACAATTATTAGTTTTATACAAACCAATATTACTTATTCTTACTCAAAACGAATATTAGTTTATTTAGAAACTTAATTCATTTTAACCTTTCTAAACCAAATAAAGGTCTCTCACATTTGAGTATATAAATATTTTACACTATATATGAACGTATTCACCGCACAAACATGTCATATAACTTGTACAGTTATATTTTAAATATTCCCATTGACCACACAATCAATTTTATTATTATTATTTTTTTTAACCCAACATATTTCCAAGCAATACTAAACAGCCCCATAAAATAATAGCAACCCAAACTTGGCTCAACAGCCCCAAGCTTAGCTTTTAGCTTGTAGATTCAATTATGTTGAGAAATAACATAAATCTCTTATTTTAATCTTCCGTCGAATATTATTAATATGCAATAATATTTTATACTAAGGTTACTAACCTTTTAATAACATTTCCCTCAAATACTACTAATAATATCTCAATACAATACTATTAGTCATATAAAAATAACTTAAGTCATTAATCACATAAATAAACAATTTATTTCAATTGTTTTCTATTTCATAATTAATAAACTCGTTTAAGCATTCTAAAATGTCACAAACATCATAACACCTCAAACCCGACCCAAAACTTCATTAAGAACTTGCAAACGCCATGCTCAAGGGTCTCACAACATAAATCGCATTTTTCCTATTTTTGGACAAATTAATTTTCAAAATTTTTTTTATATATACCTTTTAATTTGGACAAATGGCCTCTTATTATCCAAATTTTACTCTATTTAATTGATTTATTGAATGCACAAAATGTCCATCATCACTAATTGGTTTTAAAAAAAAATTGAGACATGTCCCATAAATGTTTGGGCTTCCAATTAATCCTTTGGGCCATGTAATATTTATATAGTCCAATCATTTCTATCTTACCCCACCCTAAATATTTAATTAGAGTATCCATTCTAAATAATTAGAATTTAAATCATTACTCTAGTACACTAAATTTTTATAACCAAATCAAACTTATTTTAATTAAGTTATAAAATTAATACTTGAGATAATAAAAATATATCTCTTAACTTAATACAATTTATTATTCTTCCACAAGTGGGCTTAACTTCTTTGTCCCAAAAATGTTCCTCATACTTGAATCACATTTTGACCTTTTTAAATCATTGATTGGGCCAACTCTTGGGCCACCATATAAAATCTCTTTGAACCTTTAATTAATTGTTTATCACATGTCCATCATAAATGAGCTAAGCTTTGGGCTTTTAATTAATTCCATTGAGCTAGCCATTTTACTTGTTTACTTACTAACAAAAATAAATTTTGGCTTCCTCTACAAATTAGATTGGGTTTTTACAATTCTTGTCCCACACATAATATAATGAGCTAGATTAATAATTTAATCGCCATTAAACCATATTATCTACAAGTCTCATGCTTAATTAATTAATTGGACTTATTTAAACAATATAACCCCTTTAGTCCATTTAATCCACTTCTCTTGGACTCTATTCAAATTAATTGTGCTATGACCTTACTATAGCCCATTACTTTTAATTCTATTCCATTCTACCATTATCCTTTATTTAGGGTTTACATGCACTCAATTGAAATAAAAATTACATGCACTCAAGTGAAATAAAAATTCTTACTTAAGTACATTTAATTTCTTAACCTAATTAGACTTGCTATAATTAGGCTATAAAATTAAGTAACTGAGATGTATAAAATAAATCTCTTATAATTGGTATATATTCTAACTACTATAATTTTCTCGTCTCATAACCCTTAAGTTATTAAATTTTTCATTCCTAATATATAATTAGGATCACATTAGTTTATTTTGTTTGTTTATATAATTAAACAAATATAAACCATCACATAATCTTCATATTCCTTTACTCACATATTCGAACAAAATAATTTAATAAATTGTGACATGTTTCACAATTCTCTTAAATTAGGTCACTAGTATAAAAATAAAATATTAGGACCACTAATAACGATAACAATTTAGGTTATTTAATTATCACACCTAATATATATATTAGGTTACATAACTTAATTCTTAATTCACTCCTATATATAAAATAAATGTATTCACATTATATAATGTATATTTATTTACTCATATCCATAATTCACATAATCATAACATATTTCACTTCTAACACTAATTTTGACTTTTCTCCATAAAAAGTCAACTATTAACTTTGACCAAAAGTCAACCTTTACACATTTTGTGTTTACTGTCCATTCTGACTACACGTGACATTCCGGACTCAACCGAGCAGTCCATGCTTTAAAATTCTATCTCTAACTCAAATTTTGAGTTTTAAATTACTTCATTCTCATTACTAATCGTATTAACTAACGACTTTATACTTATTCAAATTTTTATTTGTCAGTCAAGGCCAACACTCAAGCTATGTTAATTACTAAATAGTTTTATCCGGATCCTTAATATCATTAACTCGATTCATCATTCCTCTTGCTAAAATATATAGCACCTTACTAAGTATATATATTTCTATACATATACTTATCTTCGTTTAACCTCATAGCATCTCTTCATGTGAAATCTTATCTCCAATAATAAAATTTCCATATGTACTTATAAAACATTTCTTAGACTATTCAGTTCACATCGAATTTACAGGTATCGTAATACCTTATCCTTGATATTCCTTCAAGTACATATTAATTCTTTTCTAGGGTTTAGAAATTTTGTAACCCATATTTTCTCTATTCACATTCGAATATCAAACCATATAGGTTTTACTTGAAAAATTTAAACAAATCCTCAAATTCTCACCTAGGTTTTATTCTTTAACCTTTATTCTAATCATTCAAGATTTTAAAAATTTTTAGGTTGTCATATTCACCCCTCCTTATAAAAATTTCGTCCCCGAAATTCACCTTACACCTTACACAGTGCACTTTACACCATTTATAATGAGCGATCACACAAGATCTTGAACTTATTTTCTCGGGTATCTATCAAAGATACTCAAACTTCTCGGGTATCTATCAAAGATACTCAAACTTCTCGGGTATCTATCAAAGATACTCAAACTTCTCGGGTATCTATCAAAGATTTACTTTGATACATACGCAAATTTCTCGGGTATCTATCAAAGATTTACTTTGATACATACGCAAATTTCTCGGGTATCTATCAAAGATACTCAAAACGCGCGCAAAGGTCAAATTCACACTAAGTATTCCTGTATTTACAACTCCATCACATTTTTATCATCTCTGCACCAGGTTACATGGTACATGAGTGATAATTAAAAGCAAATTTTGATATTTCAAATCATTTGCTTCAACATTCTATCTATTCCTATTATCCTTAACACTTCATTCACACACAACTATACCCAGTTCATAAAACCACACTTATGAGTTCATATCCTGGCCACAATTATATGAGTTTAAGAACTTTCCTAGACAGACCTTTGGCGTCCATTCGCTGAGGGATTCATAAAAATTTTATATAACTATGAGTCAAGAATGTCATATAAGTATTAGTTTTAAGAACTCGTACTTAACTTTATATCCTCTACCTATGACATATCTATTTGTTATATACATGAGAAAGAAATCACCCTCTTAACACGCATATAGCAAATAGCGCGACACAAGCATTTCAATGATTATCAGTGCCAGAAACTAAGTGGTTGTCAAACCAAACTCGGCCACTAATCAATATAGGAAGCTAAGTGAACAATTCTCCGCCCATACAAAGAATTGGTCAACCTAACCACTACATCGACCAGGAAGCTAAGTGATTCTAAAACCAAGTACAAATTCTCCGCCCATACGAAGAATCATACAACTCAGCTACTGACATGAGTCCTCAATTGAAATCCCACATAATTCTAGCTCCACACTTACTCCATACGAATTTTATTTAATCCGTATTTACAATTCATAACTCTTTCATGAGTTTTCATAGTACAATTTCATAGTACAACTTACACACAACATCTTGCTTTAAACTTTTCAATCATAAGATTGATTCTTTCTGACTGTCATAACCATATCAGATCACGGGGTGATCTTATCTGGAAATCATTTATCCTTATACTTAAGATCGTTTTATTTTACGATCTTCTTATAATTCTCTTTAATCATATTATATTATGATTTTATTTACACTTTTCATCTTATAGACACCGTCTAATTAGTATCACTTTTCATCTCTATTACTGGAGTCAGGTAACTCCGGATTCTTATCCTTATAGTTCTTTAAGATTCTTCTTTGAATCTTCTTTATCTTCTTCTTTACTTAATAATGAATTTCCATAAATTCATCTCTTATCGCTTAAACTCTATTCGAGTTTATTACTTATCATCATCTTCGCGGTTATAGCCTAAGGTACACCTACCTAAGGTTTATAACCTACAGCTTTGATACCAACTGTAGCGCCCCCAAAATCGAGACTATTTTCCTTTCCGATCTTGTGCGTTAATACTACCGTGTTCTAGCTTTAAAATATTATTTAATGTTAAAATAGCTAAAAATTTTGGAATAATTAAATTATTTTTTTCAGTCATCCATTCCCTGAATCGCAACCTTTACAATTCTTTCTTATACTAAAATCATATTTATTATATGATTTGTATAATCCGTGTAAATGTATTAAAAGCTTAAGTCTCAATACTTCATATCTTTTATATTGATGATTCATTCATTTTAGAATCATATCTATTCTCATTTCAGAATAAACATTCTTTAACCATTCAACATTTCAAACTATACATAACTGCCAATTACATCTGACACAACTATCAATCATAGATTTATACCATTTCTAATTCAAGAAAATGTATTCATTTTTGCACATCGTTCAATCTTCATCATCCGTATAGCAAGTAATATTTTCTAACATCATTAACCTGCAAAAAGTTTGTGTTTGCAAGATTGAGCTCGACAGGCTAGTAAATTTAACAGTCTATCATGTTTCACATAGCACACAATTCCATATGCACTATATTTTCTTTATTATGCATATATGCCTGCAACATGTATTCTTTACTATGCATATCCCACATGCAATAATAATTCCTTACAAAGCATACATTCATGCATTATACATTTCTAATTTATCGAGTTACATTATACAACACGTGCTATCACATATCACATATAAATTGAGTTCCATAACCCAATTAACTTAGTCATATTTTGACTTTAACAATTCATAAAGCATGGTATGTAACTCACCACATAATCACATTTAATCCACAAACATCATAGAACCGAAAAACTTGCCTTGATTGGAGATTACCACAAAATTTAACTTAGAGTTTCTCCACAATTCCTACAGAATTATATTTACATGCACACACATATTAGATAATTGAATATGTTACAAAACATACATGTATATTCATCAATAACAATTATTAGTTTTATACAAACCAATATTACTTATTCTTACTCAAAAGAAATATTAGTTTATTTAGAAACTTAATTCATTTTAACCTTTCTAAACCAAATAAAGGCCTCTCACATTTGAGTATATAAATATTTTAAACTATATATGAACGTATTCACCACACAAACATGCCATATAACTTGTACAGTTATATTTTAAATATTCCCATTGACTACACAATCAATTTTATTATTATTTTTTTTTTAACCCATCATATTTCCAAGCAATACTAAACAGCCCCATAAAATAATAGCAACCCAAACTTGGCTCAATAGCCCCAAGCTTAGCTTTTAGCTTGTAGATTCAATTATGTTGAGAAATAACATAAATCTCTTATTTTAATCTCCAGTCGAATATTATTAATATGCAATAATATTTTATACTAAGGTTACTAACCTTTTAATAACATTTTCCTCAAATACTACTAATAATATCTCAATACAATACTATTAGTCATATAAAAATAACTTAAGTCATTAATCACATAAATAAACAATTTATTTCAATTGTTTTCTATTTCATAATTAATAAACTCGTTTAAGCATTCTAAAATGTCACAAACATCACAACACCTCAAACCCGGCCCAAAACTTCATTACGAACTTGCAAACGCCATGCTCAAGGGTCTCACATCATAAATCGCATTTTTCCTATTTTTTGGACAATTTGATTTTCAATATTTTTTTATATACCTTTTAATTTGGACAAATGGCCTCTTATTATCCAAATTTTACTCTATTTAATTGATTTATTGAATGCGCAAAATGTCCATCATCACTAATTGGTTTTAAAAAAAAATTGAGACATATCCCAAAAATGTTTGGGCTTCCAATTAATCCTTTGGGCCATGTAATATTTATATAGTCCAATCATTTCTATCTTACCCCACCCTAAATATTTAATTAGAGTATCCATTCCAAATAATTAGAATTTAAATCATTACTCTAGTACACTAAATTTTTATAACCCAATCAAACTTATTTTAATTAAGTTATAAAATTAATAACTTGAGATAATAAATATATATCTCTTAACTTAATACAATTTATTATTCTTCCACAAGTGGGCTTAACTTCTTTGTCCCAAAAATGTTCCTCATACTTGAATCACATTTTGACCTTTTTAAATCATTGATTGGGCCAACTCTTGGGCCACCATATAAAATCCCTTTGAACCTTTAATTAATTGTTTATCACATGTCCATCATAAATGAGCTAAGCTTTGGGCTTTTAATTAATTCCATTGAGCTAGCCATTTTACTTGTTTACTTACTAACAAAAATAAATTTTGGCTTCCTCTACAAATTAGATTGGGTCATTACAATTCTTGTCCCACACATAATATAATGAGCTAGATTAATAATTTAATCGCCATTAAACCATATTATCTACAAGTCTCATGCTTAATTAATTAATTGGACTTATTTAAACAATATAACCCCTTTAGTCCATTTAATCCACTTCTCTTGGACTCTATTCAAATTAATTGTGCTATGACCTTACTATAGCCCATTACTTTTAATTCTATTCCATTCTACCATTATCCTTTATTTAGGGTTTACATGCACTCAATTGAAATAAAAATTACATGCACTCAAGTGAAATAAAAATTCTTACTTAAGTATATTTAATTTCTTAACCTAATTAGACTTGCTATAATTAGGCTATAAAATTAAGTAACTGAGATGTATAAAATAAATCTCTTATAATTGGTATATATTCTAACTACTATAATTTTCTCGTCTCATAACCCTTAAGTTATTAAATTTTTCATTCCTAATATATAATTAGGATCACATTAGTTTATTTTGTTTGTTTATATAATTAAACAAATATAAACCATCACATAATCTTCATATTCCTTTACTCACATATTCGAACAAAATAATTTAATAAATTGTGACATGTTTCACAATTCTCTTAAATTAGGTCACTAGTATAAAAATAAAATATTAGGACCACTAATAACGATAACCATTTAGGTTATTTAATTATCACACCTAATATATATTAGGTTACATAACTTAATTCTTAATTAACTCCTATATACAAAATAAATGTATTCATATTATATAATGTATATTTATTTACTCATATCCATAATTCACATAATCATAACATATTTCACTTCTCACACTAATTTTGACTTTTCTCCATAAAAAGTCAACTGTTGACTTTGACCAAAAGTCAACCTTTACACATTTTGTGTTTACTGCCCATTCTGACTACACATGACATTCTGGACGCAACCGAGCAGTCCATGCTTTAAAATTCTTTCTCTAACTCAAATTTTGAGTTTTAAATTACTCCATTCTCATTACTAATCGTATTAACTAACGACTTTATACTTATTCAAATTCTTATTTGTCAGTCAAGGCCAACACTCAAGCTATGTTAATTACTAACATAGTTTTATCCGGATCCTTAATATCATTAACTCGATTCATCATTCCTCTTGCTAAAATACATAGCACCTTACTAAGTATATATATTTCTATACATATACTTATCTTCTTTTAACCTCGTAGCATCTCTTCTTGTGAAATCTTATCTCCAATAATAAAATTTCCATATGTACTTATAAAACATTTCTTAGACTATTCAGTTCACATCGAATTTACAGGTATCGTAATACCTTATCCTTGATATTCCTTCAAGTACATATTAATTCATTTCTAGGGTTTAGAAATTTTATAACCCATATTTTCTTTATTCACATTCGAATATCAAACCATATAGGTTTTACTTGAAAAATTTAAACAAATCCTCAAATTCTCATCTAGGTTTTATTCTTTAACCTTTATTCTAATCATTCAAGATTTTAAAAAATTTTGGGTTGTCACATCTGAGTCTCTACAATACATGATCACATAACGTATCATATTAGATTATATATAATCAAGTATGTAAATGATTATATCTTACCCTTCTTCTCAATCTAATCACATATTAGATTCGTTTACTATTACTGCCGGCTTGTCATTTATACTTACATTCTTAATTGAATAGGTTATCAACAACCTTTACATACTATTCTTAAGGTTTAACAATGTTACTTTAAGTTCCTTCAGGTAAGTTTAATTTAAATTAATCACATTCATTTCTTTGTACTTATAAACATTCATTACTATTTTTGTTCTAGGGCTGGCGCTGCAGCGCCACCCTTTGCTTTGTAACTCGCGCTGCGGCGCGAGTTAGCAGTATGCACAGACCAGACTCGGTGCTGCGGCGCGAGTCCTTACCCTTCATGTCGCGCTGCAGCGCCATTTAGCAGTGTGCTCTATTTTAGTCTCGCGCTGTGGCGTGACAAATTAGCCTTGGGCTGGCGCCGCGGCGCCAGCTCTGTGCACCAGATAATTTTGACACTTTTTCAACTTTGCGAAATTCACGGGCTCATAACTTCTTCGTTATAAGTTCGAATTGGCTCGTTCAAAAGCCTACGGTTCACAAATTACATACTCTACACATTCATGAAAGAATTTTATCTATTTGACTTCGTTTGCTAAAAATTCACCTATTAGTTCATTTTTAACGAAAACGATAAACATTTGTAAACGTTCAACGCTCGTTTCTTCGTTCTAAGTCAGAATTCGGTCATTTTCGAGTCCGTAACTCTAGAATGCCAAATATGAATTGTCTCCATTGAAAACCAATGTTTCCGAATTCAATCATAAAATTTAACTTCTATTCCGAGAATTTCACGAATTCGACGATTATCGTCCAATCGTGTGATTTCCGGCATAACTTCATTACTTGGGATTTGTTCATTGCTTCAGATGAATTCAATTCATCATATGAATATCTCAACATACTTATTACAATAACTTATTTTTATGTTGGATTTTGACTTATTCCTACACTTGCTTATAATTTATTAAGGTATAAACTACTTATAGCTTTATTACTCATGACTTATGACAACTAAGGTCTTTTAATCATCACTCTTATATGTTTTCAACATATAACTTCATTCATTTATACATGATACAAGTTCATAAAACTTATTAGTTTTCATACAAATATTCAAGGTTAATTTATAATAAGTTCATATAGATTCTTTATAAGTTCATAACTTTTACAAGATTAAATGACTTATTTCCGACTTATGCAGCTTAAGTCCATTGATTACTCATTACCCTTACTTCTTATCATTCATGTTCATTAATCCCTACTTCCCTTATCAACCTATCATGGTAGAGATAGAAGATTAATGGACAAGAAGTCTTACCCTTGAAGTTCTTCAGAATAAGTCTTCTTCTCATTCTCTTAATTGAAAGTAGCTTCTTCTTGCTTATTCTCTCTAACACTTAAGCACTTTATAAGTTTGGATGAGTTGAACCATTAGCAAATGACTAGCAAGCTCCTTATATTTATAGAATTCCCAAAGTTAGGGTAGTTTAGTCAATACACCATCCCACCTCCTTAAGCCACCTCCTTATTATTCATTACTTGATTAGCACAACACTTATCTCTTGCTTGTCCATTACACCTAATACTTGGTCATCACACATTATACTTGATTACCAAGGTTAACCATATTAGCATGGTTTTCCCCATGGGTCATTACCACTCATTGGATTCTAGCTTGGGCTTGTATTAACTTATCTAACTTTTGGGCTTGCATTAACAAACATCAACTTGTTCGTTAACTATCATTTGGGCTTTATCATTATTTCACTTGGGCTTGTACAATTTCCTCACAAACCTTACAAGTCCAATACTATTGCTTAATACATATAACATATTGTTTACGTATTATTCTCGTATTCTAATTCATATACAAATTCTTCATATACGATACTCCATCATTCATACAAACTCGTATAATACTTAGTATTATACTCATTTTCATTACCTCGTACAATAATTACGTATCATACGATTATTACTTAACTCATTAATACTTCGCCTTCCTTAATGTTCTCAAATTAAGTCCACAAGCGAAATATTACGTTTTTCATACTTAGATTATTATTGCATAATCTGTCTTACCTTGATAATATATCATTACGTATTTCTCGGAAGTTCAAAAATAACTCCCGAGAAAATATTGATGAATAGTGTTTTTCATAAAATTGCTCAAAAACTTTTATTTTTGTCTTGGAAATTTAAACACTTTAATTCCTTCACGTAGCTTAAATACTACGACATTCCAACATTATTAGGTTATAGAATTACAACCATCTTGATATAACATGGAATATAATTTTATTTATTATTTAATTCAATAAAATTATTTTACAATAAGATCCGAATTTCTCGGTCGTTACAGATATCTTCGATTTGATAAGTGGCGGGCCTCGTAATTCTTCCCAAATCAAAAGTTATGGTCGTTTTACCAGAGGACACTGCAACAGAAAAATGATGCCCGCCGGGGCGGGGGGTACAAGCTGGAAAACAGAACTCTAGCCCTTCGAGGCGGGCCCTTTAAGCCTTATACCCCCCGTCGAGGCGAGGGTACGCGCAGAAAAGTCATTTTTTATCCGAAATTTAGTTCAAAAAGGATTGGTTCTGTAGCACCAGAGAAAATTGGATTTTTATGACAATTAAATTTTTATTTGATTATGTGAATTAAATGAATTTAATTGATTTATTATGTGAGTAAGCTATGTGAAGGTCGTTCTATGACATAGAATGTGTTTATATGGTTAGTAATCTGGCTATGTGCTAGAATTAATTGTTTAGAATTTCCAAAATGAAAATAAATGTTTTCCTAGAAATTTCCGTAAAAACACTATTCATCCGTTTCTGTTCGGGGAATTATTTTGAAATTCCGAGAAACGCGTAATGATAGAATATCGAGATAAGATGAAATATCTAATAATATTTCATTTATAGCAAACGAAGTTTTCGCCTACGGACTTAAAACCTAAGGGTTTAGTATATTGATTTCCGAGAAGGAAATTAAATGCATAGAAGGAATTTCGTTATTGTTAATGTGTGTGTTATACTAGGATGATACTATTTAGTATATATGTATAATACGATGAGTTATTACGGAGTACAATACGATTATCGTACGAGTATTATAAGGACAGAATACGTGAATTGTACGTATAGTATACGATTCGTATTATGGAATTAAGTTAAGACTTAATGTCAATTCATTTGAGTTGGATTATGTTTAGTCCAATCAATTGAATGAGAAAGCCCAAGGGATTAGTTGGTTAAGCCCAACTCAAGGCCCAATATTAGATTGCTTAAGCCCAATGCATGAAAACTGAACCGTGGATCGAACCAGTGGGTCACCGAACGGGTAAAACCCATGGGACACCCCATGAAGATAACCCATGGGCAAGATTTGGCCGGCCTTAGTGTGCAAGCCAAGCTTAATGCTTGGTCACTAAGCATTTTACTTGGTGACCAAGTGTGAATAGTAAGGAGGTGGGTTGTTTATTGTCTAGATTGCCCTCCATTTCATTTTCTATAAATAGAAAGCCAGGGTTGATCATTTTGGAGTTTTTTCAATTGCCCAACCTAGATTATTTGAAAGATAAAGAGAGCTAGACTCACAAATTATACACTTTGGAAGCTTTGACTTAGAGTTTTCCAAGAGATTTCATAAGAGTTCTTGAGGTAATACTCCTTGTTTCTCATTTTCATCTCTTTTGATTTTCTTTTATCATGGATAATCATAAATAGGTGGTATGTGTCTTGTATAGTGCATTAAAGATGACTTAGTATAGATTCAATCTCTATAAGTCATGAGATCATAAGAATTATGAGGTTCGATATAGTTTCAAACCATGAAAATATTGATTGTTGAGATCGATTGTTGATAAACGATTGAACTCCATCAATACGTTAATATATGCATCTTGCTTGGTTAGGATGTAGATATGAAATCCATGGAGTATTCCGTGTGATTTGGCTTAGAGAACGTTAGTAACGAAGTTATGGCGAATTTCACAGAAATAGACGTTAAACGTCGAAAACGTTGAAATTCTGGATTGGAGGTCGAAAGTTGTTGTGAGACTTGAAAACATTATTTTTCAATGTCAACACGTGAGATAGGGTAATTAAGTGTTGTGGGTTCGAGAATCGTCGTATTCCGGCATCAAATGAAGAAAATTAGCATTGAACGCTCATTAACGTTTACGGATGCTTAGAAAATGAACTCAATAATGAATTTTGAGTTAACAAATTCAAAAGTGTCTAATTCTTATATGAACGCGTAGAGTATGTCATTTATGACATTTAGGCTTTTGAACGGACCAAATCGGGCTTATAACGAAGAAGTTATGGCTCCGGGAATTTCACAAAATTTTCAAACTGTTGGAATTATCTGGTACTGAGGTCTGGCACCGCAGCGCCAGACGTAGTGTTAAATGCCACGTCGCAGCGCCGGCATAGAAATTGTAACGACCGAGAAATTCGAATTTTAATGTAAGATGATTTTATTAGATTAAATAATAATAAAATCATATTATGTGGGATATCAAGATGATTGTCGTTTTGTAACCTTTTGATATTGAAATATCGTAGTATTTGAGCTATGTGAAGGATTTAAGGTGTTTGAATTTCCAAGACGAAAATAAAAGTTTTCCGAGAAATTTTTCGAAAAACACTATTCATCGGTATTTGCTTGGAAGTTATTTTTGAATTTCCGAGAAATACGTAATGGTAGAATATTAAAATAAGAAGGATTATGTAATAATAATCTAGTTATGGAAAACGTAATATTTCGCTTGCGGACTTAAATCGAGAACGTAAGGAAAATGAAGAACTATTTCGTTAAGGAATGATGGTATGATACGTGAGTATTGTACAAGGAATGGAAATGAGTATGATACAAAGTATTATATGAGTTTGTAAGAAGAATACATTATCGTATATAAATTCTATATGAATTAGAATACGAGAATAATACATAAACTATATGTATATGTATTATGAAATATTAATGTACTTGTAAAGATTGGTTAGGATTTTGTACAAGCCCAAGTGAATTAAGGGTTAAGGCCCAACTTATGAATTAATAAACATATGAAGGTTTGTTAAGCAAAGCCCAATGTTCATTTAATCTAAGCCCAAGCTAAAGTTCATTGGATTGTGTGATCCATGGAGCAAACCATAGTGATATGGATAAAGTGTGGTTATCAAGATAAGTAATAACCAAGATAAGTGATGACCAAGTAAAAGTGGTGCTCAAGATAAGTAATGACCAAGCAAGAGATAGGTTTTGTGCCTTGCAAGTAATGAATAGTAAGGAGGTGCAAAAGGAGGTGGGATGATGGAATTGACTAAATTGCCCTAACCTTAGGAATTCTATAAATAGTGAAGGTTGGCAAGTCATTTAATAGTTGTTCAAATAATCCAAACACTCTCTCTCAAAGTGCTTAATTGTTAGGAAGATTAAGTTGCAAGTAAGTTATTCCATAAGTCAAGAAGAAGAAGAAGCTACTTATTAAAGACTTCAAATGTAAGACTCCTTCTCCAATTATCTTCTATCTCTAACATGATAGGTTGATAAGAAAAGGTTGGATTAAGGAACATGAATGATAAGAAAAAGAAAGAAGTATGTATAAGTAATGAACTTAAGCCACATAAGTTGGTAATAAGTCATTTAAGATAGCATAAGTTGTAAACTTATGTGAATGCATGATGAACTTGTGATAGGTTTATTAATGAAAGTATATGTATATACATCATCTTGTAAGAAAATATGTATCAAGAATACATAATTAAAGTTATATGATGAAAACATGTATGGATGATGATTAAGAACTTTAATTGTCATAAGTTATGAATGATAAGTTCATAAGTAGTTTGAAAGTTATCAAGTATAAGCTTACAATGAGATAAGTTAAAATCCAACCATGAGTATAAATAGTTGGTATAAGGATGTTAAGATGTTCACATTATGAATGTAATCCATTGGTAGTGTTGAACAAGTTCTAAGAACGAAGAATTGCCGGAAATCGCACGGTTAGACGATAAACGTCGAATTCGTAAATTTCCCGGAATGGAAGTCAAATTTTGAGTTTGAGTTTGGAAATTTTATTTTCCTATGGAGACAAGTCATGTTTGTCATTTAAGAGTTGCGGACTCGAAAATGGACGAATTCCGACTTAGAACGAAGAAACGAGCGTTTAACGTTCACGAACGTTTATCGTTTTCGTTAAAAATGAACCAATAGGTGAATTTTTAGCAAACGAAGTCAAATAGATAAAATTCTTGCATGAACGTGTAGATTACGTAATTTGTGAACCGTGGGCTTTTGAACGAGCCAATTCGGACTTAAAACGAAGAAGTTATGCGTCCGGGAAGTTCACAAAAATTAAAAGTTAGAAAAATTTTCTGGTGCACAGAGTTGGCGCCGCGGCGCCAACCCTAAGCCATTTGACCGCGCCGCAGCGCGAGGTCTGGAGCTCAAGTACTGCTAACTCGCACCGCAGCGCGAGATGTAAGTGTAATGTCCGCGCCGCGGCGCCAGACACAGAACTTAGACAGTAAAGAATAAAAATGAAGGGAAAGGAAGGGGATGGTAGGAGATTGAACTAAACCTACCATAAACAACTTAAAGTAACATTGTTGGGACATTGTTAAGACTTAAAAGTAATGAATAATGGTTAATATAACCAAGTCAATGAATGTAAAGCAAACGATAAGTCGAAACGCATAAGAATGAAATTTAATCTATAATTAGATTGAAATAAAGGGTAAGATATATTCAGATACATACTTGATTATATGTGACCTAATGTAAGGCATTATGTGATCATGTATTGTAGAGACTTGAAAGACTTGAACGTAAAGTAAAATACACAGTAGCAGACGCTAAAGGCAAGTATTCTAACTCTTGTTTCAGTTCAATCTGAACAAGTTTATGATGTTCATGTATCCTTTCGCATGAATTGAAGTATAATGAAGTTAAAGCCAGTTTCTTTGGCTAGACTTAACATATTGAGTGGATTATTGATAATCTGTTCATCTGTTATCAAATGCTAGTATCTTTTGTCAACTACTTATAGTTTTCAAAAGAAGACTGAATTGTTAAACAAATGTTTTGTCGGTAAAACGACAGGCACGCGAGGTTGCCAAATGATTAAACGTACATACGTTTAATGGATGTAGTATTGATCAATACAGAGTACAATAGGCTGATCACCTAGAAGTGCTCGTAAGTAATATCGGGCTTACGGACTTAAGTCCGGGTTGTCCTTTTCAAAGAAAGAATGAATGCTCAAGGTCTTTGACCGGGGTGAATGTTTTACTGAATTTATTTATTGTGAAACATTTTGAAAGTAAAGATGAATTGCTATTTTGAATCATCAATAGTACTTCATAGCTATTGTTCAGTTATCGAAGATATATGATTCATATGTATCAAGCTTGTTGTTATTGAAATTGTTATACTTGCTGAGCTAGTCATGCTCACTCTTGCTTAAAACATATGAATGCAGCTAAGACTGAACGTCCTGAAGGATCAAATAAGAATAAAGGAAAAGCTAAGGCAGATTGTTAAGCTGTCATGTAATAGTATAGGTCTATTGTTGTAATATAATGAATATTATGACAAGAGAACCTTTGTAATGGGTTTAGAACCTGGGAAATGTAAATATTGAATTTAATATATATAAATTATGTTCATTCTTTGAGACTTTCAATTGAATGAATGTGTGAATGTTTGTACAGTATAGCACCATCTGTCGGGTTGTAAGATACCCGGATTTGGGGGCGCTACAGAAATGTTGGCTACTGCTAAATGGCACCGCAGAGCCACTGGTAGAGCAGAGTGTGACTCCCCCAAAATAGGTCCATTCCATCCAACCCATTCTGAGTCGCCAGATACATGGTACAGAAAGCAAACTACAACTTTAATAATACAGATGTCGTGTAGAATACGACAATACAAACTGTGAGTTTAAATACAAATATTGTCTTCTAGACAATATCCACATGCAAATAAGTCCTCATTACAATTATTAAAACACTATTTTATAGAAATAGTGAGTACTGCTAAAACATCTTTCAAGAACCATCACTCCATACCCCAACTCGATCATGCTATGTTCTCACCTCCTGAGAAGAAAATGGAACAAAAAGGAAAAGGGTGAGCTCAACTAGCCCAGTAAAGAATATTATGACTAAGATAATATTCAACAAATTATCGTTAGTCTTCAACACGAAAAAATCTGATAAAATATAATAGACAACAAGTTTTAGATCAACAAATGCAGCGGAAACAACAATCCATTAGAAGAGTCACGTAGAGAATGAATTCTACTATCTTCTAAGATTTAAAAGTCCATCATCAATATTTCATCCATGTAACAACAATCTATATACATCTTTAATTATCTTTGCACTACAGGCCAAAGATATTCATTTGTATCACCAGTTGGTCATGTTCATCTCAATACCTGTTCATCTTTGCACAACGGGCCAAAGAGATTCATCAGTTTAATCATGCATCTTTGCATTATAGGCCAAAGATATTCATCAAGTATCACCATTAAGGACTGAGGATGATGAAAAATATTTTTAAGAACGAATCCAGTGAGATAGAAGGACAAATATTAGGGATTCGTATAACAGTTTTATCCAAGATCAATAATACTCCATAATAACCAATTTTGAAGCAGAATTCAAAAATAATGATCAAAACATGGATACAATCAAAGATAGTAGCCAAAATAGACATCTTGGACAAAAAGGAAAATTTTCATTTTTTGGTGAATAGTGTCGTATTTGTGAATACTGTCGTATACGTGAATAGTGTCGTATACATGAATAGTAACCCCGACACAACAAGTTCCAAATTTGATAAAAAGTTTAACCAATATTTTGGCATAATGATATTGAAGAAAATAATACCATTTGCGGAAGAAATAACATCCCTTACGTCAAAATAACCGTATTTCTGACAGAATTTCGGGTATAGTGCTGACAGAAACTCGCACCGTATAGCAACACTCAAAGTATACTCACAAGAATACGCTCGATAATATAGAGAGAGAAAGAGAGAAAACTTGTTTCTGGTGTGATTTTCAATTCTAACTTAGCCCTCTATTTATAGGAAAATGCTAGAACGCCAAAGGAGACTAAAATAATAAAATAATATTATTTCTAATTCAAAATTCTACGCATGCTATTTGAAATTTCCAGCCCCTCAATTCTGAAATTTCAGCAGCCCACATGTTTATTGACACCAACCAAAGTGGGTCCCACCCACAAATTTAATAAAAAAATATTTTATTTTTCGAAACTTCAATAATTCATAGAAAATAGCCCTTTTGTCAGAAAATTCGAATCTCGAGACTTTGTATAGGAAATTCAATTCTCTACAACTTTACAGAAGAAAGTTTTTCAAAATTCCAAACAGAAATTGACCGAAATCCACAAACGGACGATTTTACAGTCTATAATCAATTTTCGGTCAAGAATTGTGTCTACTGACACACAAAACATGTGTTAAACATTTAATGCCACAAAAATACTATTCCTCCTCATATACTCATATAACCCATATTCATTGTAAAAATATCACCGTTAATATATTATTAAAATAATATATTTAAATGAATTATTTTATCAGAAAAAGATAAAATATTAGTTTTCAACAATTGTCACATTAAAAGCTTTCTCCATCTATATCCACATAAAATAAATATATCCATCATCTATATCAAATAAATATTTCATTATCATATAAATCAATAATTAATTATTTACAAATAATATTACAGAATCACAATTATGACAACCAGTCTGTTCCCAGGAAAGAGGGGGCTTTCCAATAAGGATTTCTCCTTACTGGCGCGCAATTAGGTGACCAAACCTCTCCTTAGACAGAACTTTCTAGACATTGCCAATAATGGTATCTGATAATATTATTCAAATAATATGAATTATTGATCTGATAATGGAAAATACTGTGCAGTGACAATTATTGAAACAATAATAATATAAATATCAACGCAAGCAATTATTAAATCAATAAAATAAAATAATGAACAATAATTACTGTAACAATTATTGAATAGTGCCTTCTTACGTACGAATCAATAATTCAGCAATACTGTGCAATACCGTGTGCTACTGTGCAACCACGCATATTACTGTATTTTAACCACCAGGTAACCCAACAGTGTTAACGGTAACAATTTACGACGTTATTTATAAAACTCAATCTTTGTCGTTTTCTTTCATCCAACCATTTTTCGTTATGGAGCCCACAAATGGCTGCGCCGTCGTACGAATATTCCCCGACAGCAAGAATATTCCACGACCAAACGAATATTCCCCGATAAAAATGAATATTTTAATAACCACTTGTTTATTTTGCAAAAATTGCACATTTCACCCATAACCAAAGCATTATATTTACCCTTATTAATTTAGAATAATGAATAGAGGAAAATTTAATTTATTTATAATAAGTTGGGGCTTACACAAAGTCTCGTGCCGCAGCGCCGAGACCGGAACCCAGACACTGCTAACTGGCGCCGCAGCGTCAGTCTAGTAAGAAGAAGCCCACGCTGCGACGCGAGTGCAAGGTTGTTGATAGTGACTTAGGCTTTGAACTTCGATTGTTCAGAGACCTAAAGAAGTAATGTTTTTATACTTCATAAGTGTATTGAAACTATTCTTATACTACCTATACTAAGGTATATGGTATTGAACTTAGGAATTGAATGCATGTTCGTAAGTGATGAATGATGAACAAGAAGTGTTATCGATGAACCCTAATCGGTAAACCACGTTGGTATTTTGCCAATAATAATAGAGTCCAGTTAATAACGTAAGTTGATTAATAAGTCGGAACGAAAGGTAATAAGTCGAGTTGACTTTATTAATGATATTAAGTTAACAAAGACATAGAAAAGAAAGAAGTTGGTAGGAACAATATGAATAATTTTTTGATAGCTAATTACAGTGTGCTATGTGAATATATCATGTAGATTCTGTAAAGGCTGTGGTCAGTTGATTAAGTTATTTGAAGACGCTGAAAGGCAAGTTTTCTTAACGCTTGTCTAACCTTCGAGTTAGTCAAGTTTTTATGTGATTCATTATACTTAATTGCACGATTGATTTTAAAGAAAGGGTCAATGCCAGATTTAACTCGGCTAGACTACTCGTAGTATATAGATTGATTGATATTCATATCTTTCTATATAGAAATGTTAACGCTATCCTATGCCAAGTGATTGGTACGGAAGTGAAGGTAAGGTTTGTCTATGAACAAACAAAAGTATTTTTCATCAATTATTTGATGGGCACGCGAGTTTGCCAAATGTTAAACGTTTTAACGAATGAGTGTTGATCAACATAGATTACTATAGGCTGATCACCTAGAAGTGCTCGTAAGTAATGCGGATGTACAACCTTAGTGCTGTGATATCCTTTTCAAGTATGAAAACAAAAAGTTACTGTTCATGGTCTATCGATCGGTTCAAAATTCCTAATCTACTCTATACTTTGGGAATTGATGATATGAAATGTTAAAGTATTATTGTTTTATAATACTTCATAACTATTTGTTCAGTTATGTATAAATTGTTATATAATTCACAAATGTGGTATTACTGTTATCCTTTGTTAAAACTTGCTGAGCTTGTTATGATCACTTCTTGCGTGAATTATATGACTGCAGTTAAGGATGAACATACTAAGAATGCTAAGAGAGATAAGGGAAAAGCTAAGATGGATGCCTAGCCATCGTGTAATAGATTAGTATGTCTGTATGTATTATACATTATGAACAACAAACGATGTAATCGGTTTATGAACCTGGGAAGGATTATACTTTGATTGTAATAAGAAGATAGTAATTACATTCATTTTGATGCATTTCAATGGAATGATTGTAGGGTTATGAGTACAGTGTAGCACCATATGTAGGGTTCGAAGATACCCGAATTTGGGGGCGTCACAGGTTGGTATTAAAGATTTAGGTTATAAAACTTAAGGTGTGACGCCCCCAAAATAGGTCCAATCCATCCAACCTATTCTGGGTCGCCAAAAACATGGTACGGAAAACAACTACAACTTTATTACTACAACAACACATATGCTGAGTTTTGATACAAATATATATCAACTGTGTATCATGTCCCAACCATGGACATCACGTCACAATGGCACCTTACATAAAGGTACAGTCAATAACTGTTTTAGAAATTAAAATCTTTGGGAAATGCTCAAGGAAACCTTCAAACATAGGAGGCCATGAATCTAAGTTATGATAGATATCATATGTCCAGAGAATTATCTTTGGTTGATCCAATAGACCCCAAAGAAAAATGAGAAGATTACTATAATGTTCCTTCCAATGGTGAGTCTTCTCTTGACATATAACTATCTCCACCAGTCTGCAATTGAACGTTATGTTTCAACCAAACTCCAAGATCATATAGGTAGTGCTCGTAGATATTCTCAGCAAGTGGATGTGCACAACCATGTCTTATGATAACTCGTAGGTCATTAGACATCTTGTATGATGGTGGCAAAACACCCTTCCAAAGTTGGGTTCACCTCACCCTAATCGGTTCATAAAAATTAAATATCAAATGACGTATACAATACGACACACTTATCTAAAGTTCTCAATAAAATTATTTCCATACTATTTAGGGAGAACCTCAACAGCTATAGACCACCGTTCTATTCCGATGTTATCCCCGCTTGACCCAGCTACACTCTTATTACCTGAAAGGAATTGTGAAGCAAAAGGGTGAGCACAACTAGCCCAATAAAAAATATCATGACTAAGATAAATAATTTTATCAATAGCCTTCATCAATAATAAATCAGAGATTTGGAATATATGGTAGATGGTAAAACTTTTCAACCATAGTTGCAGCGGGACGAGCAATCCATTAGAAGAGTCAAATAGACCATAATGTCTATTATCTTCTCTATGTTAAAAGTCCACCAACAATGTTTTATCCCTGTAACATCAATCAACAGTTCCTGTCCGCAATCTTATGAATAACTCATAATCATATTTGTGGTTTCAAATTCCTTTTCTCATCCAGGACGAAGATAATTTTCATTATTTGTCTTTACCTGAAACATCAAAGATCATGGTTATACCAAATCACAGTTCCTGTTCATAATCCTACTAACAATTTCATTTTTACACTACATGCCAAAGATATTCAACAACAGGTCATCTTTGCACTATGGGCCAAAGATATTCAACAACAGGTCATCTTTGCACTACGGGCCAAAGATATTCATCATCAGGTCATTTTTGCACTACGGGCCAAGGATATTCATCAATAATTCATCTTTACACTACAGGCCAAATATATTAATATCTCAAAGAAATACATAATCATTTCAGAATTTATATAAACCATAATTATAACCATGTTGATCAATTCACTTTTGCACTTAAGCTAAAAATATTCAATTGTAAATTCAATGGTCATGATCATACCAGTCAACGATTCAACTATGCACTACTGGCCAAAGAGAATCCATAGTCACGATCATACCAATAATCTACCCATCTTTACACTCAAGTCAAAAAGAAATTTCTTCACCGGGATTATAAAAATGTTATATATGATAATAAAAACAATATGATCAAAACATAGATTTAATTTCAAGAGTAAGATTCATAAATCAACGATAATTTGGTCAGAAAAAGAAACCAATTTGGTCATGAATAGTATCCCATGAATAGTAACTCGTGAATAGTAACTTATGAATAGTAACTCATGAATAGTAACCCTGACACAAAAAGATAAATTTTCACAATAAAATCCATATCAATATTTATAACACCTTAATCCAATTGTTATAAATCACTTAATAATATCGTAATCTAATATTGTTAATATTACAACAATATTTTAATCATTTCTTAAACTTATAAACAATTTATTTAAATTGTTTACACTTTATTAATTAATGCATTTAATCATCCTAAAATGCCAAACTCATAAGATTTCATCACCAATAACCAAAACCCTCATAAAAAACCTGCATATACCTTATATAGGATTCCCAAGCCATAAAATCCTATTTTCCAATTTTGTTACTTCACATAACATATTTAATTCATTTACTCATAACTAGTCCATTTTCATGAAAAATACCAAATCAGTACAAACAAATTTTCTTTTCTGGGATTTAGCAGAACATAGTCCCATATTGAACATATATTTTTCTCGAAATTTTTAAAATTCATTTACTATTTTTTATATGGCCAAAATTGCCGAATATTTAGACGTTTATCATAAATTGTATTTTTATCCAAAAATTCCAAAATTTACAAAGTATACTTCTGTTATATACATGTACTTCCAATAAAAATTTCACCAATTTTGGAGTTAATCACAAGAAGTTATAAGGATTTACTTTTAAAATAGTTTTTTCTCATAAAATTCATAACTCTTAATCTATACATCCAAAAATCACCATTTTTGGACACAATCAAGAAAACTCATCAAATTATCATTTTAAATTTTTCCAGAATTTTTGAAAGTCAGAAAAATTACGAAACTGAAGAAACATAACAACCCTTAAAATCCCGTACCTCAAAAGAGCAGTACTTCTGACTGGAATGTCGGATGTAAAGCCGAAGAAAACTTGCACTGAATAGAAACTCTCCAAGTATCTAAATACTCACAAAAATACGCTCGACAATATAGAGAGAGAAAAAACTTGTTTTTGGTGTGATTTTTAATTCTAACATAAGCACCTATTTATAGGAAAATGCTAGAACGCCAAAGGAGACTAAATTAATAAAATATTAATGTTCAAAACTAATATCTACGCATGCCAACCATTTGAATCAGCAGCCAGCCAACTTGGAACAACAAAATAGCAGCCCGCGTGTTTTAAAAACAAAAGTGGGTCCCACCAAATTTTAATAAAAATCATTTTATTTTCCGAAATTTCAGTAATTCATAGAAAATACTCCGTTTATCAGAAAAATACGAATTTTATGTCCATTCCATATGAAATCGAATTCTCTACAACTTTGTAGCTTTAAGTTTTTCCAAATTTCAGACAGAAAATATCCGAAATCCACAAAGGGATGATTTTTAACACCTTTTAAAATTCATAACAAATCAACCGTTAATTTTTAACGGTTCAAAATTTGTGGACATATACTCAACTTATATATGTATAACATATCCAAAAATCACAATGATCCAATGGTCGGATTAAAATTATAACTCACGCAATAGAGCTTTAAGAATCCCAATTTGATCTTTTAATACCTCCAATCCGACAAAATACTGATATAACACCTCAACAATAATTCTTTCATTTATAACCACATAAATAAATATATCATTTATATCCACATCAAATAAATATTTCCTTCATCATATAAATCAATAATTAATTATTCACAAATAATATTACAGAGTCACAATAATGACAACCAGACAGTTCCCAAGAAAAAGGGGGCTTTCCGATAAGGATTTCTCCTTACTAGCGCGCAATTAGGTGACCAAACCTCTCCTTGACAGAACTTTCTAGAGATTGCCAATAATGCTATCTAATAATATTATTCAAATAATATGAATTATTGATCTGATAATGGAAATATTGTGCAATGATAATTATTGAAACAACAATAATATAAAATATCAACGCAGCAATTATTAAATCAATAAAATAAAATATTGAACAGTAATTAATGTAACAATTATTGAGTAGTGCCTTTTTACGTAAGAATCAATAATTCAAAAATACTAGTGCAATACCGTGTGCTACTGTGCAACCACGCGTATTACTGTATTTTAACCACCAGGTATTCTAACAGTGTTAACGGTAACAACTACGCCATTATTTATAAAAACTCAAACTTGTCGTTTTCTTCATTTGACAGTTATTCTATTATGGGGCCCACAAATAGCAGCGCTGTCATACGAATATTCTCCAACAACAAGAATATTCCATGACTAAACGAATATTCTCCGATAACAATGAGTATTTTATAATCACTTACGTATTTTGAAAATTTTATATATACCACCCTTAACATTAAACTTTTATCAATTTAACCATTTACTGAATAACAATTATAAGAAAAATTAAATAATTTTATTTCATAAAATTCGGGCTCTTATATAAGGGGGGAAGAACTTTAAGCTAATAACCTCGTAAGGAATGTAAAGTCCGAAGAAAGAAATTCGAGTTGAATGAATTAATAAAGTATTGAGAAAATTCAGTACTGGAAGATTTAAAAGATTAAAAGTAACCTTAAATAAATTAAATGTGATTTGTGCTTATACTATTGTGTATTATGTACTAATCAACTTGTTATGTGTTATTGTAGATGTCGATCGATAGCATGATGTATAGAGACATTCACGTTGTGAGTGAAGAGTCAGTGAACCAAGCTGAAATTGTACCAATGCCAGTGGCGAAGGTACCGTTAGTTGTACTAGAAGACTCAGACATTGAGGAGTACATCTCTGAGGAGGAATACTCTGAGGAGACAATGGGGTTAGCATCATATCTTAATGAGATGCTTGATGTGGAGGAGGAAATGGAGGTAACATCGATTAATACGGTGGTGCCTACTCAGGAGCCAACACCTCTGGATGCAATGGGATCATTGTATTTGGCTGTGTTGGATAGGAATATGCATCTGCGCACCGTGGTGCAGACACAGAATGAGGAGATAACCGCCCTATATGAGGTGAAGGAATCTGCAGAGGCAGATTTTGAGTCAGAGCACAACGAGAAAGTGCTTATGACAGATAAGGCACGTGACTATAAGGAAGAGGCCGTAGAGCTTCGAAAGAAACTGGTTGAAAAAGACCAGAAGATAGCTAGGATGTCATACATCCACGAATGTGCCCATGAGGATTTCAAGCCGAAAATTGCTTGTTATTCCATTGAGTCCAGGTAGACTTGACATACCATAAGTCGAGATATTGTGTCGATACTGGCAAATCAGAATTATGATAATGTCGTTCGATAGTGTTAGTAGATTGTTAGATCTTTTTGTATAGAAGTAGCGACGTTAAGCCCTCTTTTGCATAATTTAAGGGTAGTCTTTTTGTAAATCCCAATTTTTGTAGAAGGCAATCGCGGGATGGTATGTAATAGCTTTTGGCTAAGGGAACATGATGTAAATAATTTTGATTATGAAAGCATATTAATATAATGAAGTTTTTTATTTAAAGTGTTTGTTGTGGTATGAGCGGTAGTTGTTGTTTGAGAATGATGACCAAGTAGTTAAATAGATAGTAACGAAACTTTATTTATTTAATCAGAATTATGCCGCCAAGAAGGAGACAACGTAACCAAGAGGCCGAGTCTCATAATGAAAATCAAGTGGGTCCTAATAACCCTATGCAAGAATTTGTTAATTTATTAACGGCTATATTTAACCAAGCGGGGGGAGGGATTCCTGTAGCTCCTAGGTTAGCAAGAACAACTACCTTCAAGGAATTTAAGAGTGTGGGCCCTCCTGAGTTCTGAGGAACGATGGACCCACTAGAAGACCAAACATGGGTAAAAGAAATTGAAAAGGCGTTTGTGATAACAAACGTAGGTGAGGCGCAGAAGACTTCTTTTGCAACTTACATGATGAAGGGAGAAGCCAACTACTGGTGGGAGGCTCACCAGGGTGAGGCTAGAACAGAAGCTGTTACGTGGGAATAGTTTAAGAAGGTCTTTTTCAAGAACTACTTCCCTACTAGCATGCAGGGTAGGATGGAGATTAAGTTTTTAGAACTTAAGCAGGGGGATATGACAGTTCCCCAGTATGCTGCCAAATTCAATGAATTGGCGAGGTTTGCTCCACATCAGGTGGATACAGAAGAGAGAAAGGCGCGCAGGTTTTATCAGGGCTTGAAACCCTGGCTCTACAGTAGAATATCGGTTTTTTAGAGTGCTTCCTACGGGACCATTCTGGAAAAGGCGATAATAGCTGAAGGTGGTGGTGAGGCATTGTCTTAGTACCACAAAACGCGGAAGAACAAGAGTAAGTTAGAAGGAGGTAGTAAGGCTAAAGTTGCCAGCGGAATAGGAAACTTGCCTAAGAGGAAGAGCTTCAACCCTGGGAATACTGGGGTAAAGCAGGGAGATCCTAAGCGGAGGATAGAAGCATGTAAGACATGCGGAAAGACTCACATGGGAGTCTGCTTAAAGGGGAAATCAGTGTTCTATAACTGTGGGCAGGAGGGGCACTTGTCACCCAATTGTCCTAACCCTAAGAAGAACCAGGGGTGTTTTTTATGTGGGTCATTGGACCACATGGCGAGAAACTGCCCGAAGAAGGGTTTAAAGGGAAATAAGGGTTCTGGTAGTTGTAAATTAGCCATTACTAGACCAACACCATCAGTGGGTAGACCCTCAGCTCGTACATTTAATATGACTGTCCAAGATGTGGTTGCATCAATGGATGTGGTAGCAAGTATCATTCCGGTCAATGAGATAAATGATTATGTGCTATTTGACTCGGGTGCTACTTGTTCTTTTATAGCATGTGAATTTTCTAAGCGATTAGGTTTAATCCCTGAAAAGTTACCAATACCTTTAGACGTTAAGGTAGCTAACGAAGAGATAATTCCCATTGAACATATTCATAAGGATTGTTGCGTAGATATTGGAGGGAATAAGTTATCGGTAGATTTGGTACCGATAAGGTTAAAAGAGTTCGATGTAATTCTTTGTATGGATTGGTTGGTTAACCATAAGGTGATAATAGATTGATATAGGAAAAGTGTAAACCTTCGGCTTTTTAAGAAAACCAAGGTGGTGTTCTTCGGTAGTAAATCACCGAGACACTCTTGTTGTCTGTCGATGACACAAGCTAGGAAGATGTTGAGAAAAGGGTGTGTAGGTTATCTGTGCCATGTTGTGGATACCCAAAGAGTGGGAACATCCTTGGACCAGATACCTATAGTGCAAGAGTTTGCGGATGTATTTTCGGAGGAGTTATCAGTTATTCCACCGGACAAGGAGGTTAAGTTTGTAATTGATCTATTACCGGGAACGGCACCAGTTTTAAGGGCACCATATCGGATGGCGCCAGTTGAGATGAAGGAGTTAATGGTTCAGTTGCAAGAACTATTAGATAGAAAGTACATTCAACCAATTGTGTCTCCTTGGGGAGCACCAGTGTTGTTTGTAATGAAGAAGGATGGGTTTTTAAGACTTTGTATCGACTATCGAGAGTTGAACAAATTAACAATTAAGAATAAATACCCATTGCCCAGGACCGATGATCTATTTGATCAGTTGAAAGGGGCAAAGTATTTTTCTAAGATAGATTTGCGCACTAGGTATCATCAGTTAAAGGTGAGGAAGAAGGATGTACCTCAAACGGCGTTCAGAACTCGTTATGGTCATTACGATTTTCTGGTAATGTTGTTTTGGTTAACTAATGCGCCAGCCGCATTTATGGATATGATGAACAGAGTGTTCAAACAATATTTGGACAAGTTCATCGTAGTTTTCATTCATGATATTCTAGTCTATTCAAAGATGCCAGAAGATCATGCAGAACATTTAAGGACAGTGTTGGAAACACTAAGAAAGGAAAGGTTGTATGCGAAATTCACAAAGTGTGAATTTTGGCTTGAACGAGTGCATTTTCTAGGACATGTTATTGATAAGGATGGCATTTCCGTAGATCCAACAAAAGTAGAAGCAGTTAATGAGTGGGAGCAACCGAAAATGCCAACTGAGGTTCGGAGTTTTCTTGGGTTAGCGGGATACTATAGAAGGTTCATTCCGGACTTTTCTAAAATAGCTACTCTGTTGACTAATCTGACAAGAAAGTCGGTGAAATATGTGTGAACTGAAAAATGTGAGAACAGTTTTTAGGAGTTGAAGAAGAGGTTAAGTGAGGCACCTGTATTGTCTTTACCCGACGATACAAGAAACTTTGTAGTGTATAGTGATGTTTCGCATAAAGGACCGGGTTGCGTGTTCATGCAGCATGGAAAAGTCATTGCGCATACATCACGAAAATTGAAGGATTATGAGAAGGTTTATCCTACTCACGATCTGGATTTGGCATGTGACGCCCCCAAAATAGGTATACAATACCCATTCTAAGTCGCTAAATACATGTTACATAAAGCAAACTACAACTTCAATAATACAAATATCGTGTGAAATACGACAATACCTGCTGTGAGTTTAAATATAAATATTGTCTTCTAGACAATATCCACACGCAAATAAGTCCTCATTACAATTATTCAAACAATATTTTATAGAAATAGTGAGGACTGCTAAAACATCTTCCTAGAACCATCACTCTATACCCCAACTCGATCCTGCTATGTTCTCACCTCCTGAGAAGAAAAATGGAACAAAAAGGAAAGGGTGAGCTCAACTAGCGCAGTAAAGAATATTATGACTAAGATAATATACAACAAATTATCGTTAGTCTTCAACAGGGAAAAATCTGATAAAATATAATAGACAATAAGTTTTAGGTCAACAAATGCAGCGGAAACATCAATCCATTAGAAGAGTCACGTAGATAATGAATTCTATTATCTTCTAAGATTTAAAAGTTCATCATCAATATTTCATCCCTGTAACAACAATCAATATACATCTTTAATCGTCTTTGCACTACAGGCCAAAGATATTCATTTGTATCACCAATTGGTCATGTTCATCTCAACACCTGTTCATCTTTGCACTACGGGCCAAAGAGATTCATCAGTTTAATCATTCATCTTTGCACTACAGGCCAAAGATATTCATCAAATATCACCATTAAGGACTGAGGATGATGAAAAACATTTTTAAGAACGAATCCAGTGAGATAGAAGGACAAATATTAGGGATTCGTACAACAGTTTGTCCAAGAACAATAATATTTCATAACAACTGATTTTGAAGCAGAACTCAAAAATAACGATCAAAACATGGATACAATCAAAGATAGTAGCCAAAATAGATATTTTGGACAAAAAGAAGAAATTTCATTTTTCGATGAATAGTGCCGTATTCGTGAATAGTGCTGTATACGTGAATAGTGTCGTACACGTGAATAGTAACTCCAACACCAAAAGATAGAAATTTCACAAAAACATCATCACGCTTCGTGAATAGTAACTCGTGAATAGTAACTCATAAATAGTAACTCGTGAATAGTAACTCATAAGTAGTAACTCCGACATGAAAAAGTTCCAAATTGATAAAAAGTTCAGAACAATATTTCGGCATAATGATATTGAAGAAGATAATATCATTTAAGAAGAAACAACATCCCTTACCTCAAAATAACCGTACTTCTGACTGAATTTCGGTATAGTGATGATAGAAACTCGCACCGTATAGCAACACTCAAAGTATATTCACAAGAATATACTCGATAATATAGAGAGAGAAAGAGAAAAAACTTTGTTTCTGGTGTGAATTTTAATTCTAACTTAGCCCTCTATTTATAGGAAAATGCTAGAACGCCAAAGGAGACTAAATTAATAAAATATTAATATTTATCAAATATTCAAGCCCACCACCAAGGAATCTAATTTCAGCCACCAAGCACATGTTAAAAATGCTCACCAACCTTTGAAAAACGTTTTTCTTGAAAATAATAATTAAAACTTCCAAAAATCAATTATTTCGGAACTCCGGAACTTCAATAATTCACAATAAATAGCCCTTTTCTCAGAAAATTCAAATCTCACGATTTTTTATAGGAATTTCAATTCTCTATAACTTTGTAGAAGAAAATTTTTCCAAATTCCAAACAAAAATAATCCTAAATCCATAAACGGGCGATTTTACAGTCTATAATCAATTTTCGGTCAAGAATTGTGTCCACCGACACACAAAACATGTGTTAAACATTTAATGCCACAAAAATACTCTTCCTCCTCATATACTCATATATCCCACATTCATTGTAAAAATATCACCGTTAATATATTATTAAAATAATATATTTAAATGAATTATTTTATCAGAAAAAGATAAAATATTAATTTTCAACAATTGTCACATTAAAAATTTTCTCCATCTATATCCACATAAAATGAATATTTTCTTTATCTTAATAATTAATAATTAATTATTTAAAAATAATATTATAGAATCACAGTACTGACAACCAGGCCGTTCCCAGGATAGAGGGAGCTTTCAAAAAAAGGATTTCTCCTTACTGGCGCGCAATTAGGTGACCAAACCTCTCCTTAGACAAAACTTTCTAGATATTGCCAATAATGTTATCTGATAATATTATTCAAATAATATGAATTACTGATCTGATAATGGAAAATACTGTGTAGTGACAATTATTGAAACAATAATAATATAAATATCAACGCAGTAATTATTGAATCAATAAAATAAAATAATGAACAGTAATTACTGTAACAATTATTGAGTGGTGCCTTTTTACGTACGAATCAATAATTCAGCAATACTGTGCAATACCGTGTGCTACTGTGCAATACCGTGTGCTACTGTGCAACCACGCATATTACTGTATTTTAACCACCAGGTAACCCAACAGTGTTAACGGTAACAATTTACGCCGTTATTTATAAAACTCAATCTTTGTCGTTTTCTTTCATCCAACCATTTTTCGTTATGGAGCCCACAAATGGTTGCGCCGTCGTACGAATATTCCCCGACAGCAAGAATATTCCACGACCAAACGAATATTCCCCGATAAAAATGAATATTTTAATAACCACTTGTTTATTTTGCAAAAATTGCACATTTCACCCATAACCAAAGCATTATATTAACCCTTATTAATTTAGAATAATGAATAGAGGAAAATTCAATTTATTTATAATAAGTTGGGGTCTTACAACCTCCCCTCCTTATATAATTTCATCCTCGAAATTGACGTACGTACTTGGTGTTTCGAACAGGTGAGGGTACCTCACTTTCATTTTCGATTCCAACTCCCATGTCATTTCCTCAATTGCATGGTTTCTCCACAAATCCTTAACTTGTGGTATAACCTTCGTGCGTAAGACATGCTCTTTCCTATCCAAAATCTCAACAGGTATCTCCTCGTATGTTAAATCTTTAGCTATCTCGTCTGGTTCTAACGCAATAATGTGGTTTGGGTCTTTCACATATTTACGAAGCATAGATATATGGAATACATTATGAACACGAGACATACTTGGAGGTAACGCGAGTCTATAGGCTACATTTTTTATTCGGTCAATAATCTCAAATGGACCAACAAATCTTAGATTGAGCTTTTTTCTCTTTCCAAATCTTGTAACTCCCTTCCATAGAGCAACACGTAATAGTACATGATCCCCAATATTAAACTCCACGTCCTTTCTATGAATATCAGCATAACTCTTTTATCGATCTTGTGAAGTTTGAATACGTTGTCGAATCATTTAGATCTTTTATGTAGTCATGCGTACTAATTCTGGTCCCAACAATGTTGCTTCTCCCACCACGTCCCAGCATACTGGAGAACGACACTTTCGTCCATACAACGCCTCAAATGGAGCCATGCCTATACTTTCTTGATAACTGTTGTTGTAGGAGAATTCCACCAGTGGCAAGTACTTATCCCAACTTCCTTTAAAATCTAGGACACAAAGTCTTAATAGATCTTCGAGGGTTTGAATAGTCTTCTCTGATTGTCCGTCCGTTTGAGGATGATATGCTGAACTGAATCGTAAATCTGTGCCCATAGCTTTCTGTAAGCTAACCCAAAATCGTGAAATGAATCTTGGGTCACGATCCGAAACTATGGATACTGGCATGCCATGCAATCTCACAATCTCATTCACGTACATACGAGCAAGACGTTCAAGGAAATAAGTCTCACGTATCGGCAAGAAATGGGCAGACTTGGTTAATCTATCAACAATAACCCAAATCGCATCTATACCTTGATAAACCTTGGGAAGACCTGTAACGAAATCTATAGTAATGTGTTCCCACTTCCATTCCGGAATCTCAAGTGGTTGCAATGAATCTTTTGGCATTTGATGCTCCGCCTTTACACGTTGACAAGTTAAACACCTCGAGATAAACTCCGCGATCTCTCTCTTCATATTGTTCCACCAAAATGTATGTCGAATATCATGATACATTTTGGTACTCCTAGGATGGATTGCAAACGGGGTGTTGTGTGCCTCCATCATGATTCTATGCTTCAAGACAGAATCGTTCGGAACACAATGTCGAGAGTTGAATCAAAGTATTCCTTCTTCATCGATTCTTCCTTCCAGAATAGCTCCTTCTTGCACTTTCTTCTTCATACTCATCAGCTCCGGTGTGTAGCTTGAGCAGCTTTAACTTTATCCATTAAAGTCGGTTCTACACGTATATTCGCCATCATCACGTGGGTACCTAGAGTTTTCATCTCCATCTCTATTATTTGTAAGTTATACGAAATGAGTCTTTGACAATATCGTACTCGTACTCGTATACGATCTTCTACTCAACACGTTAGCTACCACGTTCGCTTTTCTAGGATGGTATGGTCAGAACATGTGCCGAAATGAGTTTCCTCTTAAGTTCTTCGAAGCTCTTCCCACATTCCTCGCTTCATTCAAATTTTGTATCTCTACGAGTCAGCTGAGTTAATGGAGTAGCGATTTGAGAAAATCTTTCCACGAATCTTCGATAATAACCAACTAAGCCTAAAAAGCTACGTATTTCGATTACTGACTTAGGTTGATCTCAACTGTGACTCATATCCCAATCTTGGATAACACATCACAATAGCACCTATCAGTTTACTACCGTACGAATATGGTGTCCCCTACGAAGAGTTTGGCTTCGGTGCATTCCACAAAGGAAGTTATAAGATAGAGGCTCGGGTATCAACTTCTATAGTTGGTTTTTTAACTCCTGAAGTTCAATAGGAGTTATTCGATATGAGATTTTAGAAATGGATTTTGTACCGGATTTAAAATCGATACAAATTCAATATCACGCTCTGGGAGTAGGTGTAGCGCCCCCAAATCCGGGTATCTTACCACCCGACAGATGGTGCTATACTGTACAAACATTCATACATTCATTCAATTGAAAGTCTCAAAGAATGAAAGTAACTTATATATATTTAATTCAATATTTACATTTCCCAAGTTCTAAACCCATTACAAAGGTTCTCTTGTCATAATATTCATTACATTACAACAATAGACCTATACTATTACATGACAGCTTAATAATCTGCCTTAGCTTTTCCTTTATCCTTATTCGATCTTTCAGGACGTTCAGTCTTAGCTGCATTCATATGATTCAAGCAAGAGTGAGCATGACTAGCTCAGCAAGTATAACAATTTCAATAACAACATGCTTGTTACATATGAATCGTATATCTCCGATAACTGAACAATAGCTATGAAGTACTATTGATGATTCAAAAATAGCAATTCATCTTTACTTTCAAAATGTTTCACAACGAATAAATTCAGTAAAACATTTACTCCGGTCAAAGACCTTGAGCATTCATTCTTTCTTTGAAAAGGACAACCCGGACCTAAGTCCGTAAGCCCGATATTACTTACGAGCACTTCTAGGTGATCAGCCTATTGTACTCTGTATTGATCAATACTACATCCATTAAACGTATGTACGTTTAACCATTTGGCAACCTCGCGTGCCTGTCGTTTTACCGACAAAACATTTGTTTAACAATTCAGTTTTCTTTTGAAAACTATAAGTAGTTGACAAAAGATACTAGCATTCGATAACAGATGAACAGATTATCAATAATCCACTCAATATGTTAAGTCTAGCCAAAGAAACTGGCTTTAACTTCATTATACTTTAATTCATGCGAAAGGATACATGAACATCATAAACTTGTTCAGATTGAACTGAAACAAGAGTTAGAATACTTGCCTTTAGCGTCTGCTACTGTGTATTTTACTTTACGTTCAAGTCTTTCAAGTCTCTACAATACATGATCATATAATGCCTTAAATTAGGTCACATATAATCAATTATGTATCTGAATATATCTTACCTTTCATTTCAATCTAATTATAGATTAAATTTCATTCTTATGCATTCCGATTTATCGTTCGCTTTACATTCATTTGACTTGGTATATTAACCATTCTTCATTACTTTTAAGTCTTAACAATGTCCCAACATTGTTACTTTAAGTTGGTTGAGGTAGGTTTAGTTCAATCTACTACTATCCCCATCCTTTCTCTTCATTTTTACTCTTCACTGTCCAAGCTCTGTGTCTGGCGCCGCGGCGCGGGCATTACACTTACATCTCGCGCTGCGGCGCGAGTTAGCAGTACCTGAGCCCCAGATGTGGCGCTGCGGCGCGACCAAATGGCTTAGGGTTGGCGCCGCGGCGCCAACTCTGTGCACCAGAAAATTTTTCTAACTTTTAATTTTTGTGAACTTCCCGGACGCATAACTTCTTCGTTTTAAGTCCGAATTGGCATCGTTCAAAAGCCTACGGTTCACAAATTACGTAATCTACGCTTTCATGCATGAATTTTATCTATTTGACTTCGTTTGCTAAAAATTCACCTATTGGTTCATTTTTAACGAAAACGATAAACGTTCGTGAACGTTAAACGCTCGTTTCTTCGTTCTAAGTCAGAATTCATCCATTTTTGAGTCTATAACTCTTAAATGACAAACATGACTTGTCTCCATTGGAAAATAACATTTCCGAACTCAAACTCACAATTTGACTTCCATTCCGGGAATTTACGAATTCGACGATTATCGTCTAATCGTACGATTTCCGGCAAATCTTCCTTCTTATGATATTTCAATATTACAAATGAATTCCATTCATAATGTTAACATCTTAACATGCTAATTCCAACAACTTATAGTTCAAGTTGGATTTTTATCTTATTTCTTTCATGAGCTTATAACTTGTCAATTTATAAACTACTTATAAACTTATCATTTTAGACCTTATGATCATCAAAGTTTCTCCTTTATCATCCATATATGTTATTAGCATATAGCTTTGCTCATGTAGAATAGATACATATAATCATACAATTTCTTTTACTTCCATTAATAAACTCATTTCAAGTTCTTAATACCTTCACATAAGTTTATAACTTGTGCTAGCTTAAATGACTTATTACCAACTTATTTGGCTTACGTTCATTACTTACACATTCTTCTTCTTAACATTCATATTCATTAATTTATCTTTGCTTATCAACCTATCATGAATAGAGATAGAAGATAATTGGAGAAGAAGTCTTACTTTAGAAGTTCTTGATAAGTAATCTTCTTCTTGACTTATGGAAGTAGCTTATTTGCAACTTAATCTTCCTAACAATTAAGCACTTTGAGAGAGTGTGGATTGTTTGAACAACTAACAATTGACCAACCTTCATTCTCTATTTATAGAATTCCCAAGGTTAGGGCAAATTGGACAATAAACCAATCCCACCTCCTTATGCACCTCCTTACTATTCATTACTTGCTAACATAAAAATCTATCTTTTGCTTGGTCATTACTCTTTTAACTTGGTTACCACTTAACTTGGTCACCACTTTTAATACTTGGTTACCACACATTAACCACATTAATATGGTTTTGTTACATGGATCATACAACTATTGGGCTTCTAGCTTGGACTTAGTTATCTTAACCTTTGGGCTTTGCATTAATAAACATTAACTTGTTTATTAATCATCATTGGGCCTTAACATTTAATTTACTTGGGCTTGTACCAATTGTTAACCAATCTTCCAAGTCCATTAACATTACTTAATACATATACATAATGTTTATGTATTATTCTCGTATTACAATTCGTATATAACTTTGGTATATACGATATTTCATTCTGCTTACAAACTCGTATAATACTTCATATTATACTCGTTTTCTTTCCTCGTATAATACTCGCGTATCATACGGTTAATACTTTCTTATTAATACTTCGCTTTCCTTAATATTCTTAAATTAAGTCCGCAAGCGAAATATTACATTTTCCATAACTAGATTATTATTACATAATCCGTCTTACTTTAATATTCTACCATTACGTATTTCTCGGAAATTCAAAAATAAATCCCGAGCATATACCGATGAATAGTGTTTTTCGGAAAATTTCTCGGAAAACTTTTATTTTCGTTTTGGAAATTCAAACACTTTAAATCTTTCACGTAATTCAAATACTACGACATTCCAACATCAATAGGTTATAGAACGAAAACCATCAGGATATCCACATAATATAATTTTATTATTATTTAATTTAATAAAATCATTTTTACATAAGATCCGAATTTCTCGGTCGTTACAGTAGGCCAAGAAATTCTTCAAGAAATATGTCAGGAAGTTCACTAACAACAAAAATATCATTCAAATCTGACGTATTATTGTTCAAGTCCATAACATGGCTAAGAAAGCTTGACATTCGTTTTTCAATAAATAAATAGCTTTGTGGTTTGATATGATAGTGACTGATTTTAGTGGTTTAGTGGTTTGAATTCGTATGACAGGTTGGTTAGGAATATGAAAACTAACAACCTTACAAAAACAATCAATTTTGGCATGATGAGTGGTTAACCAATTAATTCCTAAAATCACATCAAAAGCAAATATCTTTAAAGAAATAAGGTCAACAGGTAATTCGATGGTGCCAACTTGGATCAAACAAGATTTATAAACAGTGGATATAACAAAATTTCTCATAACGGAGTTTCAACAGATAAGTCAAAGTCTAATTTTCTCCGGAGTCAAGTTTAAACGTTGAGTATAAGCAGGAGAGATAAATGAATGGGTAGAACCGGTATTTAATAAGGTATAAACTTCGTAAGAATTTATAATTAACAAACCCGTGCTAACTTCGTTCGGGTTCCTCGCATTCTGACCAGTCACGAAAAACACTCTTTCAGGAACCGCTGATTTCAACTTATCCGGGACAGACCTTGGAATCACCACTCCCGCTGAACTTGGTTTCACAATAGTATAATCTCGAACGATGTGGCCTTCCTTTCCACAGTTGTAACATACCTTGGATTGTTGTGGACAGTTTGGGCTGATATGTCCCTCTTTCCCGCATTTGTAACATCTAACTGGCGGTCGTTCTCCTCCCCTAGAATTTGTTGTTGGTGCTGGTGCCGCTGCTGATGTCTTCCCGTCGTTGTTGAATCTCCTCTTTCTGAAATTTTCACTTAACTCACCTCTCCTATTATCATGTCCACGATTACCACCTGAGTGGTTACCGCCTCTGTCCGTATTCTTTCCTCCTCGCTGGTTATCATCGTTCTGATGACTGCTGTCACCGATATGACCCTGGTTATGGTCCCTCGGTTGAGTATACTCACTTTCTCGCTCTAATAATTGAGCCCTATTTACAACATCTGAATACAGAGAAAATTTATGAGATATAAGGTATTAACGAATCTCGGGTTTTAGACCTCTCAAAAACATCCGCGTCATACGTTCCTCATTCTCCACCAAATGAGGTGTAAACCTGGATAACTCTGCGAACTTCGCCTCGTACTGAGACACCGTCATGTTGTTCTATTCAAGTCTAATAAACTCTACTTCTTTCATATGACGAATACTTTCAGGAAAGTACTTTTCATTGAAAAGTTTCTAAAATCTTTCCCAAGACATGTTGAGTGCGGCTGGCTGGGTACGCTTCACAGATTCCCACCAGTAATCTGCTTCACCACGAAACATAAAGGTGGCGAATGGAACCTTTTGTTCCTCTATGCACCCCAAGACATCGAATATCTTGGTAATTTGTTTGACCCACATTTCTGCCTTGATCGGATCCGGTTTTCCATGGAAATCTGGTGGTCTCAACTTCTTAAACTGCTTAGCTGTGACAGACCGCGCGTTGCCATCATTTCCACCCGTATTTTGCACACGAGTCTCCCTCGTCTGATTTTGCATGAACTACCAAAAAGTTCCTAAACATTCCATCATTCATCGTTTGCTCGGTAACGTTGTTTACAGGAGGAGTATTGCCTTCCTGTTGCATGTTCTCCTGGTTTGTGACTAAAGGTTGTTCCACCGTCTCATAAACTCCATTGTTAACTTTATCAGCAGCCATTCTTAAATACTGCCATAAAACAAGGGTTAATTAAACAAATTAACGTATCACATAATATCCCTATATTATGACCGACCAACAAATAAGCTTATGTAAGACACACTAGCGAAGGATTTACTCATCTCTCCCCTCCTAGTTCTATTCCCTGATCTCCACCAGAGAGCATATTCCTAAGCTCTGATACCAACTGTGACGCCCCCAAAATAGGTATACAACACCCATTCTGAGTCGCCAAATACATGTTACATAAAGCAAACTACAACTTCAATAATACAAATGTCGTGTGAAATACGACAATACCTACTGTGAGTTTAAATACAAATATTGTCTTCTAAACAATATCCACACGCAAATAAGTCCTCATTATAATTATTCAAATAATATTTTATAGAAATAGTGAGGACTGCTAAAACATCTTCCTAGAACCATCACTCTATACCCCGACTCGATCCTGCTATGTTCTCACCTCTTGAGAAGAAAAATGGAACAAAAAGGAAAGGGTGAGCTCAACTAGCCCAGTAAAGAATATTATGACTAAGATAATATACAACAAATTATCGTTAGTCTTTAACAGGGAAAAATTTGATAAAATATAATAGACAACAAGTTTTAGGTCAAAAAATGCAGCGGAAATAGCAATCCATTAGAAGAGTCACGTAGAGAATGAATTCTATTGTCTTCTAAGATTTAAAAGTCCATCATCAATATTTCATCCCTGTAACAACAATCAATATACATCTTTAATCATCTTTGCACTACAGGCCAAAGATATTCATTTGTATCACCAATTGGTCATGTTCATCTCAACACCTGTTCATCTTTGCACTACGGGCCAAAGAGATTCATCAGTTTAATCATTCATCTTTGCACTACAGGCCAAAGATATTCATCAAATATCACCATTAAGGACTGAGGATGATGAAAAACATTTTTAAGAACGAATCTAGTGAGATAGAAGAACAAATATTAGGGATTCGTACAACAGTTTGTCCAAGATCAATAATACTTCATAACAACTGATTTTGAAGCAGAACTCAAAAATAACGATCAAAACATGGATACAATCAAAGATAGTAGCCAAAATAGATATTTTGGACAAAAAGAAGAAGTTTTATTTTTTGATGAATAGTGTCGTATTCGTGAATAGTGTCGTATATGTGAATAGTGTCGTACACGTGAATAGTAACTCCGACACCAAAAGATAGAAATTTCACAAAAACATCATCACGCTTCGTGAATAGTAACTCGTAAATAGTAACTCATAAATAGTAACTTGTGAATAGTAACTCATGAGTAGTAACTCCGACATGAAAAAGTTCCAAATTAATAAAAAGTTCAGAACAATATTTCGGCATAATGATATTGAAGAAGATAATATCATTTAAGAAGAAACAACATCCCTTACCTCAAAATAACCGTACTTCTGACTGAATTTCGGTATAGTGCTGACAGAAACTCGCACCGTATAGCAACACTCAAAGTATACTCACAAGAATATGCTAGATAATATAGAGAGAGAAAGAGAGAAAACTTTTTTTCTGGTGTGATTTTCAATTCTAACTTAGCCCTCTATTTATAGGAAAATGTTAGAACGCCAAAGGATACTAAATTAATAAAATATTAATATTTACCAAATATTCAAGCCCACCACCAACGAATCTGATTTCAGCCACCAAGCACATGTTAAAAATGCTCACCAACCTTTGAAAAACGTTTTTCTTGAAAATAATAATTAAAACTTCCAAAAATCAATTATTTCGGAACTCCGAAATTTCAATAATTCACAATAAATAGCCCTTTTATCAGAATATTCAAATCTCACGACTTTTTATAGGAATTTCAATTCTCTACAACTTTGCAGAAGAAAATTTTTCTAAATTCCAAACAAAAATAATCCAAAATCCACAAACGAGCGATTTTACAGTCGATAATCAATTTTCGGTCAAGAATTGTGTCCACCGACACACAAAACATGTGTTAAACATTTAATGCCACAAAAATACTCTTCTTCCTCATATACTCATATATCCCACATTCATTGTAAAAATATCACCGTTAATATATTATTAAAATAATATATTTAAATGAATTATTTTATCAGAAAAAGATAAAATATTAATTTTCAACAATTGTCACATTAAAAATTTTCTCCATCTATATCCACATAAAATGAATATTTTCTTTATCATAATAATTAATAATTAATTATTTAAAAATAATATTATAGAATCACAGTACTGACAACCAGGCCGTTCCCAGGATAGAGGGAGCTTTCCAAAAAGGATTTCTCCTTACTGGCGCGCAATTAGGTGACCAAACCTCTCCTTAGACAAAACTTTCTAGATATTGCCAATAATGTTATCTGATAATATTATTCAAATAATATGAATTACTGATCTGATAATGGAAAATACTGTGTAGTGACAATTATTGAAACAATAATAATATAAATATCAACGCAGTAATTATTGAATCAATAAAATAAAATAATGAACAGTAATTACTGTAACAATTATTGAGTGGTGCCTTCTTACGTACGAATCAATAATTCAGCAATACTGTGCAATACCGTGTGCTACTGTGCAACCACGCATATTACTGTATTTTAACCACCAGGTAACCCAACAGTGTTAACGGTAACAATTTACGCCGTTATTTATAAAACTCAATCTTTGTCGTTTTCTTTCATCCAACCATTTTTCGTTATGGAGCCCACAAATGGCTGCGCCGTCGTACGAATATTCTCCGACAGCAAGAATATTCCACGACCAAACGAATATTCTCCGATAAAAATGAATATTTTAATAACCACTTGTTTATTTTGCAAAAATTGCACATTTCACCCATAACCAAAGCATTAACCCTTATTAATTTAGAATAATGAATAGAGGAAAATTTAATTTATTTATAATAAGTTGGGGTCTTACATGGCAGCTATAGTTTTTGCCTTAAAGATATGGAGGCATTATCTTTATTGTGAGAAGTGTGAGATATACACGGACCACAAAAGTCTGAAATATATCTTTACATAGAAGGAGTCGAACATGAGACAGAGAAGGTGGTTAGAGTTGATAAAAGATTATGACTGTGATATTTTATATCATCTAGGAAAGGCAAATGTAGTAGCCGATGCGCTAAGTAGGAAGGGTAGAGAGAAACTATCAATGATAATAACTCAGAATGAGTTGATAACAGCGATGGCAAGCATGGAGATAGAAGTTAAGTTACCGGAGGAAGAGGTGGAAATGTTATTTTCCATGGAAACCCAACCGACCATAGCGAAATGAGTTAGGGGAGTACAATTGAGTAACGAGGAATACGAGCAGATAAAGAATAGGATAGAAGATGAAGAGAAGACTAAGTATAACCTCGATAAGGAGGGATTACTTCATTTTGAAGGAAGAATTTGGGTTTCGAATGATCCCGAATTAAAGGAGGAAATAATGATGGAGACTGATAGTTCGAGGTACTCGATACATCTCGGTAGTACGAAGATGTATCAAGACCTTTGTCAGAACTTTTGGTAGCCGAACATGAAAAGGGAGATAGCAGAATATGTTAGTAGGTGCTTAACTTGTCAAAAAGTTAAGGGTGAACACCAACGACCGAGTGGGTTGTTGCAACCGTTAGAAATTTCAGAGTGGAAATGGGAGCATATCACAATGAACTTTGTGGTGGGACTTCCAACAACAAGAAAAGGATACGATGCTATTTGGGTGATAGTGGATCGATTGACGAAATCGGCTCATTTTCTACCAATAGGAGTTAGGTATAACCTAGACCAGTTAGCTAAGTTGTATGTCAAGGAAATTATTTTCAGACATGGAGTACATATTTCGATTGTGTTAGATCGTGATCCACGATTCACATCGAACTTTTGGAGGGGTTTACAAGAGCAAATGGGAACGCAGTTAAGATTGAGTACGGCATATCATCCTCAGACGGATGGTTAGAGTGAACAAAAAATTCAAACATTTGAAGATATGTTAAGATCTTACGTTATGGATTTCAAAGGGAGTTAGAACGAATATCTACCGTTGGTGGAATTCTCGTACAACAATAGTTTTCACGCTAGTATAGGCATGCCGCCTTACGAAGTGTTGTATGAAAGGAAGTACCAAACTCTATTGTGTTGGGATGAGGTGGGTGAACGTCGGATGTTGGGACCTGAAATGGTACAGCAAACGGCGGACATGGTGAAGATAATACGTGTTCGATTAGTTGTAGCCCAAGATAGGCAGAAGAAGTATGCGGATCCTCACATAGAAAAGAGGGAATTCGATATAGGATCTTTCGTTTTTCTGAAAGTATCGCCTTGGAAGGGGAAGATATGTTTTGGAAAGAAAGGGAAGTTAAGTCCAAGGTTTGTAGGACCTTTTGAGATTTTAAAAAGGGTAGGAGAGGTGGCTTATGAAGTAGCCTTACCTCCAGAAATGGAACGCATTCATAATATGTTTCATGTGTCAGTGTTACGTCCTTATAAACCAGACTATAGACACGTAATAGAGTATGAATCTATTCAGATAGAGAAAGATTTGTCCTATGAGGAACTTCCCGTTCAAATTATGGATAGGAAGGAACAAGTTTTAAGAAATAAGATCATACCTTCAGTGAAGGTGTTATGGAGAAACCACAATGCTGACGAAGCAACGTGGGAGCTCGAGAGTAAAATGAAGGAAGATTTTACTCATTTGTTCATGTAATTATAAGCTAAGATTCTGGGGACAGAATCCTTATAAGGGGGAGAGAATGTAACGCCCGAGAAAATCGGATTTTTATGACAATTAAATTTTTATTTGATTATGTGAATTAAATGAATTTAATTGATTTATTATGTGAGTAAGCTATGTGAAGGTCGTTCTATGACCTAGAATGTGTTTATATGGTTAGTAATCTGGCTATGTGCTAGAATTAATTGTTTAGAATTTCTAAAACAAAAATAAATGTTTTCTGAGAAATTTTCGTAAAAACACTATTCATCCGTTTTTGTTCGGGGAATTATTTTGAAATTCTGAGAAACGCGTAATGATAGAATATCGAGATAAGATGAAATATCTAATAATATTTCATTTATGGCAAACGAAGTTTTCGCCTGCGGACTTAAAACCTAAGGGTTGAGTATATTGATTTTTGAGACGGAAATTAAATGCGTAGAAGGAATTTCGTTATTGTTAATGTGTGTGTTATACTAGGATGATACTATTTAGTATCTATATATTATACGATGAGTTAATACGGAGTACAATACGATTATCGTACGAGTATTATAAGGAGAGAATACGTGAATTTTACGTATAGGATACAATTCGTGTTATGGAATTAAGTTAAAACTTAATGTCAATTCATTTGAGTTGGATTATGTTTAGTCCAATCAAATGAATGAGCAAGCCCAAGGGATTAGTTGGTTAAAGCTCAATTCAAGGTCCAATATTAGATTGGTTAAGCCCAATGCATGAAAACTGAACCGTGGATCGAACCGGTGGGTCACCGAATGGGTAAAACCCATGGGGCAACCCATGAGGATAACCCATGGGCAAGAGTGGGCCAGCCTTGGTGTGCAAGTCAAGCTTAATTCTTGGTCACCAAGTATTTTACTTGGTGACCAAGTGTGAATAGTAAGGAGGTGGATTGTTTATTGTCTAGATTGCCCTCCATTTCATTTTCTATAAATAGAAAGCCAAGGTTGGTCATTTGGGAGTTTTTTCAATTGCCCAACCTAGATTATTTGAGAGAGAAAGAGAGCTAGACTCATAAATCATACACTTTGGAAGCTTTGACTTAGAGTTTTCCAAGAGATTTTATAAGAGTTCTTGAGGTAATACTCCTTGTTTCTCATTTTCATCTCTTTTGATTTTCTTTTATCATGGAGAATCATAAAAAGGTGGTACATGTCTTGTATAGTGGATTAAAGATGACTTAGTATAGATTTAATCTCTATAAGTCATGAGATCATAAGAATTATGAGGTTCGATATAGTTTCAAACCATGAAAATATTGATTGTTGAGATCTATTGTTGATAAACGATTGAACTCTATCAATACGTTAATATATGCATCTTGCTTGGTTAGGATGTAGATATAAAATCCATGGAGTATTTCTTGTGATTTGGCCTAGAGAACGTTAGTGACGAAGTTATGGCAAATTTCACGAAAATAGACGTTAAACGTCAAAAACGTTGAAATTCCAGATTGGAGGTCAAAAGTTGTCGTGTGACTTGAAAACGCTGTTTTTCAATGTCAACACATGAGATAGGGTAATTAAGAGTTGTGGGTTCGAGAATCGTCGGATTCCGGCTTAAAACAAAGACAACGAGCATTGAACGCTCATTAACATTTACGGACACTTAGAAAATGAACTCAATAGTGAATTTTGAGTTAACGGATTCAAAAGTGTTGAATTCTTATATGAACTCGTAGAGTATGTCATTTATGACGTGTAGGCTTTTGAACGGACCAAATCGGGCTTATAACGAAGAAGTTATGGCTCTGGGAATTACACAAAATTTTTAAACAGTTGGAATTATCAGGTACTAAGGTCTGGCGCCGCGGCGCCAGACGTAGTGTTAAATGCGGCACCGCAGCGCCGGTACAGTAATGTTGGCTACTGCTAAATGGCGTCGCAGTGCCACTAGTAGAGCAAAGTCTCGTGCCGCAGTGCCGAGACCGAAACCCAGACACTGCTAACTAGCGCCGCAGCGCCAGTCTAGTACTAAGAAGCCCACGCCGCGCCGTGAGTGCAAGGTTGTTGATAGTGACTTAGGTTTCGAACTTCGATTGTTTAGAGACCTAAAGAAGTACTGTTTGTACACTTCATAAGTGTATTAAAACTATTCCTATACCACCTATACTAAGGTATATGGTATTGAACTTAGGAATTGAATGCATGTTCGTAAGTGATGAATGATGAACAAGAAGTGTTATCGATGAACCCTAATTGATAAACCACATTGGTACTTTGCCAATGATAATAAAGTCCAGTTAATAACGTAAGTTGATTAATAAGCCGGAACGAAAGGTAATAAGTCGAGTTAACTTTATTAATGATATTAAGTTAACAAAGACATAGAAGAGAAATAAGTTGGTAGGAACAATGTGAATAATTGTTTGATAGCTAATTACAGTGTGCTATGCTATCCTATGCCAAGTGATTGGTACGGATGTGAAGGTAAATTTTGTCAACGAACAAACAAAAGTATTTTTCATCGATTATTTGATGGGCACGCGAGTTTGCCAAATGTTAAACGTAAATACGTTTAACGAATGAGTGTTGATCAACATAGATTACTATAGGTTGATCACCTAGAAGTGCTCGTAAGTAATGCGGATGTACAACCTTAGTGCTGTGATATCCTTTTCAAGTATGAAAACAAAAAGTTACTGTTCATGGTCTATCGATCGGTTCAAAATTCCTAATCTACTCTATAATTTGGGAATTGATGATATGAAATGTTAAAGTATTATTGTTTTATAATACTTCATAACTATTTGTTCAGTTATGTATAAATTGTTATATAATTCACAAATGTGGTATTACTGTTATCCTTTGTTAAAACTTGTTGAGCTTGTTATGCTCACTTCTTGCATGAATTATATGACTGCAGTTAAGGATGAACGTACTGAGAATGCTAAGAGAGATAAGGGCAAAGCTAAGATGGATGCCTAGCCATCGTGTAATAGATTAGTATGTCTGTATGTATTATACATTATGAAAAACAAACGATGTAATCAGCTTATGAACCTGGGAAGGATTATACTTTGATTGTAATAAGAAGATAGTAATTACATTCATTTTGTTGTATTTCAATGGAATGATTGTAGGGTTATGAGTACAGTGTAGCACCATATGTCGGGTTGGAAGATACCCGAATTTGGGGGCGTCACAGGTTCGATCCGATTTACTCAAGGACATCCAAGAGGACTTAAAGACATATAAAGAGACATAAAAGGAGGAGAATCACAAGGATTAGGAGAGGGAGAGAGGATTCCATTAGATTAGATTAGAGTAGAATAGGAGAAAATACTAGTTTTTATGAGATTTGGAGATTGAAGCACTTGGAAGCCATTGGAGATCCAGATCAAGAGCGAGATGGAGGACGAATTTGCCGACAACAGATTCACTTCTTTTCCTTAATCTTATTCTTATCTTTTAATGTGTATTCAAGTGTGGATTCTTAGTTTTAATTTAATGAACTAATTCTTTGTTCAAGATTACAATGGATCTTATTGTGTAGTTTATTTTAATATGCTTCGCTATCAGTTATTATGTTCTATTGTGAGGATTAATGTCTATTGTGATTTGGACTTAATTGTTTAATCGATTTGCAATCAATTACCGTGATAATCTATATGAACTCGAGAGATGAAGTTTAGATTTAGATCTGATTATGATAGCATGTGTTTATGATTTCTGCATAGATAGAATTCATGATTCGTGTTTAAGATAGACATATGCCTTTACGACATATGTAATCTTATAGAGAACTGGTGCTTTAAATCATTTTTAATTGAAATTCACATAGAGATATAGTGGATTAGTTAATTAGGGTGTCTTGCTTAATTCTGTCATCTGTGAATTTAAGTGAGTATGGGTATTATGCATCAAGAGGTGGTTTTATCTGTTTTAGTGTTCTTGATTAACAATTTGGGATAGAAAATAATTGATAAGAAGTGTATTAATTTAAATTAAGCAATAAGTGAAGTTGTGATCTTAAATCTTCATAATCTAATTTGTAATTAGTGGTAATTAGAATTAGTTTAATTAAATAATTTAATTCATAATATTAAATTGATTGTTTAAATAAAATTAGTTTGGTTAAGAGTTAATATTTGGTAATTTGTATTAATAATTCCACGTGGGAACGATACTCTAATTTCACTGTATTACTTGTTGAGCACGTATACTTGCGTGTTGTGTGTAATTAGACTTTACCCAACAGGGGGTCTTCAACTCAAATTACAAGAGCCAAGCCCGCCGGGGCGGGCACTTTGCAAGCCAATACCCCAACCGGGGCGGGGGGGTCCCGAAACAGAGCTGTCCTATGTTGTTTCAAACACTGTTAGAAAGTGCGATTAAGTGATTGGAATGCTTTGGGACTCTAAATGGCGTTGGATTGTAATCAGAATGTGTGTGTAACCATATAATTAACATCAAACAACAAGACACAATATACAAGGCGATTAACAGAGAACAAGAATACAGATTTTTCAGAGCAAGCATTGGAGAGAAGATTTTGAAGGATTTTTCGTATCAATTGCAAATTGAGCTGAAGAAACGGGTGGTTCTGGATTTATTCTTTTATTTTAGTTTATTTGTAATTGAAAGGATGATTTCTTTAATTTATTGAGTGTTTATTTCATTTATGATGAGCTAAATTACTTTTTAGGCTTATGATGGATCTTTAGGTGAAACGATGGTTATGTAACTTTGATTTTCAGTTTAATAAGCTATTATCCAGTTTATCTATATTAATTTGTGTTTAAATTTATGAATTGCCTGATCAACAATTCTATGTGGACTTGTATGAATTCGAGAGAGGAAGTACGAGTCTATACTTGGTTAATATAGCACGTGTTCTTGAATTTTGTGAATGAATAGAATCTTGATGAATGTTAGGGTTGAGATATGCTTAACATCGCATGTAATCGTGTAGAGAACTTGAACTTAAACCTTCTTTAATTGTAATTCACATAAAGATATAGTGAGTTAGTTAATTAATGTGTTTAACTTAATTCTATCTTAATTGTGGATTTGAGTTAATATGGTGTTAGTGCATCGAGAGATGGCTAGTTCTACTTTAGTGTTCTTGATTAATAAACTGGGATAGTGAATTAAACTGGAACAAAGGATAATAACCAGAGTGAAGCTTAAGGTGAAGTTGTAAGCCTGATTCTCCAATACTTATTTAGAAATTCAGTTTTTGCGATTTGTGATTGTTTTGCGATTTCAGTATTTTAAATAATTGAGAATTTATAATTTTAATCATTAATTTGGATAGTTTAATAAAATTGGGATTAATAGGAAGCTGGTAATTGTGAAGGTTAAATTCTTACTGAATTCTCTGTGGGAACGATACTTTACTTCTATTATATTACTTGTTGAACACGTATACTTGTGTGTTATGCGTAATTAGATTTTACCCAACAAAAAGCTTGACATCCATTTTTCAATAAACGAATAGCTTTATGGCTTGATATGACAGTGATTGACTTTAGTAGTTTGGTTGCTTGAATTCGCATAATAGGTTGGTTAGGAATATGAAAGCTAACAACCTTACGAAAACAATCAATTTTTGCATGATGAGTAGTTAACCAATCAATCTCTAAAATCACATCAAATGCAAGTATTTTTAAGGAAATAAGATCGACAGGTAATGTGAAGGTACCGATTTGAACCAAACAGGACTTATAAGCCGTGGATGTAATGAAGGTTTCTCCCAACGGAATTTCAACAGATAAGTTAAAGTTTAATTTCTCCGAAGTCAAGTCCAAACGTTGAGCACAAGCAAGAGAGATAAAATAATGGGTAGAACCGGTATCTAGAAAGGTATAAACTTTGCAAGAGTTTATGATTAGCTTACCCATGATAACTTCGTTCGGTTCCTCGCTTTTTGGGAAATTACGAAAAGCGCTCTCACTTGAACCACTAACTTTAACTTTTACAGGACAGACCTTGGTGTCATCATTACTGCTGGAATTGACTTTCGCTATAGGGCATATTCCACCCTTAACTACTTCGTCGTACTCTTGATCCATGATCTAAATCAATAATCTTCTATCCATATCGAATTGGGGTTGACCGTAATGTACAGGGTAATTCAAAACTCGATAGTGGGTTCTCCCAATTGCTGTCCAAAAAGAGAAATACATATCATCTATTTTAGCCTTCTTAGATTGGACTTCTCTTTTCACAATATCAACGAGTCGTGCGGCTTTTACCCATACATCCTTCATTCTCACTCGTTCAGTTGTTTCTTCTCTCAGCTTATCCTTAACATTTGAATTCTCAGATTCCAGCTTTATCATCTTATACTCTGCCAAAGAGTGCTTCTGTTCAAGCATCACATATCGGGTAACATAATTTTGAATTGTTGCATCCTTTGTTCCACGACCGCCTGCCGTTCTTCAGTCTACTCTTCTAACTCATGAATACAATTTTGCAGTTCTACATTTTGATCATAAAGTTCTCCTAATAAATTCTCCTCAGGTTCCTCTTCTTCCTCACTCTCAGCTGCTACATCTGCGACTAGCTCGGGTGCAACTATTAATTCTTCACTCACCGCATGGATATCTCTAATTTCTTCTTCGCCTGACATCCTACAATCAAGTTTAATAACTTAATTAGTACTCCCCAATAAAATCGTTGTTATAACAAGATATTATACACCAATATGTATTCTTTATATGAATATCCTCGATTCATCACTTAAAACTCTATATGAGTTCATCTCTTGATTTTTAGATGTCATTTTCAAATACTGCCACAAAAAAAAGGTTAATTGATATACCACATATTATCCCTATATTCTGACCGACTGATTATATAATAAATAAACTTAAGTAGATCATACTAGCGAAGGAATTACCCGACTCTCCCCTCCTAGTTCTAGTCTCACATCTCAGTCAGGGATCATATCCCTAAGTTTTGATACCAACTGTGATGCCCTCAAAATAGGTATATATCACACATCTTGAGTTGCCAAATATATGGTACTGAAAACAAATACAAACTTAATTATACAACATGAGCTGAGAATTTTTACACGAATATTGTCTCATAGACAATATCCAAACTCAAATTCTATCATCATTACATTTATTATCACACTAAATATTGAGGACTACTTAAACACCCATCTCGGACCATTACTCCGTTTCCTGACAATCTCGGATACGTTCTCATTTCTTGAAGAGAACAATGAAAGCGAAAGGGTGAGCTCAACTAGTCCAGTAATAAATATTATGACTAAGATAATGCAGAACAAATTATCGTTAGCCTTCAACAATGTTAAACTAATAAAATATAATAAATATCAAGTTTAACTGCAGCGGAACAAGCAATCCATTAGAAGACTCAAGTAGAGCATGATATCTACTATCTTCTATGATTTAAAAGTTTATCATCAATTTTATCGCTGAGACTCAGCTTAATAAATAATTCACGTAACTGAATTATCCATGCACTACGGGCCAATGATATTCATTAGTATCACGACCAAGAATTATACATGCATTACGAGCCAAGGATATTCGTGTTTTCACCAATGGTCATGAACATACCAAATAACAATTCATCTTTGCACCCTTGACCGAAGAGAACGCATGGTCATGATCATACCAATAACTGTTGCTGAGACTCAGCTCAATAAATAATCCACATTACTTGTAACATTACAGGTCATGATTATACCGAATAATCCCTTGTCATAATCATACCAATCAACAGTCCATCTATGCACTACGGGCCAAAGATGAATTTCATCACAATATAAGCATGAGGATGATGACAATGATATAAAAATTCAATCAAACGAGATCAAGGATACATATTAAAGATTTTAAATTTATTCAAAGTTTAAAAACGTTCAAATGGTTAATATGATATTGCTTTGTGGAGTAAAATTCAAGAATAATATTGTATCAAAATGATTTGGACCGAAAAGAAATCAATTTTTGTCATGAATAGTACCCCGAGTGAATATTACCCCGTGAATAGTACTTCGGCATGAAAAGGTTAAAACTTATCAAGAATGCTCAAAATAATATTTTCATGAAAAGATATTAGATAAGGCACAAATATCAAGGATATTCTACTAATTTCATGGAGTATAGAGGCCAAAACTTAACAACATGAGTGTAGAATTCGATATCTGAAACGAAATAATATTACTTACATACTACATAGTATGGAAGAAAATATTATTTTTTACGAATATTAAACAAAAAATAATATCTCTTATGACTTTTGAACGAAAATAATATTCCTTATGAATATTAAACGAAGACAATATCCCTACGAATATTGAATGAAAATAATATTCATTACGAATATTGAACGAAAATAAAATTCCTTACGAATACGAAAAATAATATCTTAAACAAATATGAAATAAATAATACCCCTTACCTTAAAAAGGAGAGTATTCCAACTGGTATAGCGGGGATATTCTTGAAGAAAACTTTCACTGTTTTCTATCCTCAAAGCTTCTTAAAACTCTAAAGAAATACGCTCAATATTATTGAAGAATAATTCTTTGATTCTGGTGTGATTTTTAAATCTAAACTAAGCATCCTAATTATAGGAGAATGGAAGGATACTATTTGAATTTAGAAAATCACGGACTGCACAGTGGCATCACAGGCACGAATTCGTTCGGCTGATTTCTGGAAAAAATATATATTAATTTACTATGCACCACTATGCAATAAAATATTCTAATAAAACGAAAACTTTTAAATAAAATATAATATATTCTATTTATAATCTAATAAAACAAAACTTATATAATATATTTATATATACATATATCACAACACTCACACACACTCACGGGTTCACACCCGTGATATATATATGTGTGTGTGTGTGTGTATATATATATATATATATATATTACTAATACTCCCTCCCAAACACGTTTCATCCCCCCACCCCATTTTCATTTTTCATCCCACATGTGGGCCCCACCCCACATGTCACTTTCACACACATATAATATATATATATATATATACTGAATAATTTTATACCGATTATTTTGAAAAATGGGTAAATGGGGGTCTAAATAATAAGTAAAATATATAACAAATACTTCATAAAAATTTCTTCAATATATTTTAACAACATTTATTCATCATTATTATAACTCGCAATATTAACAACCAGATTGTTTCCAGAAAAGATGGGGCTTTTCGATAAGAATTTCTCCCTATTGGCGTGCAATTAGGTGACCAAACCTCTTTCCTCGATAGAATTTTCTAGACATTGTTAATTATACAAATAATAATATGAATAACTTGTCATCTCAATTATTGATTTAATAATATAAAATATTGTAACAATAATTGAATCAAATAACGTGAGATACTATGCAGCAATTATTGTAGCAATAATTGAATAAAACTGAGTGACTTCTCACGTCAGCATCAATAATCTATATTGTGTGATATTATGCAACCACGCGTATTACTATACTTTTATCACCGGATATTTCAACAGTTAACGATAAAACTTTCGCCGTTATTTTTATAAAAAGATATTTCTGTCGTTTTCTAACTCCGACAATAATTCTGTTGTGGGTTCTCCAATAATTGTGTCGTTGTACTGAAATTCCCCGATAAAAAAAATATTCTCCGACCAAACGAATATTCCCCGACACAACAAATATTTTATAACCACTTGCTTATTTTGTAAACTTTTCAAATATCACCCTTAACTTTAACCTTTTATCAATTTAACCATTTACTAAATAGAATAATAATTATAAGAAAATTGAATACTTTTATTTCATAAAATTTGGGATCTTACACTATTTATACGGTACTATTCATACAGTACTATTCACGAGTACTATTCACAACATATTTTAATTTTCTTTTTTGTCCAAGTTATTTTTCATACATAAGTATCATTCTTGAATTTTGCTTCGCAAATAGTTATCATGTTGACAGTTTGGACATATTTGAACTCTGGATAAATTGAATTAGAATTCCCTAATATTTATCCTTTATCTCACTTAATTGAATCTTTATATCATTGTTATCATTCTCATGCTTATACTGGAAGTCATCTTTGGCCCGTAGTGCAAAGATGGACTGTTGATTTTCATGATTATAACCAGGAATTGTGTATTGGTATAATCATAACATTTAATGTTACAAATAAGGTTTGTGGTGAAAGTCCTCTTTGGCTCCTAGTGCATAAATGGACAAGTGTTTGGCATGATCATAACCACTGGTGATACTAACGAATATCCTTGGTCCGTAGTGCATGGATAATTCGTTGATTTGAAATATTTATTGAATGTTGTTACAGGGATAAAATATTGATGATGGACTTTTAAATCATAGAAGATAGTAGATTTCATGCTCTACCTGACTCTTCTAATGGATTGTTGTTCCGCTGCAGTTGTATTCTAAAACTTGTTGTCTATTGTATTCTATCAAATTTTTCCCTGTTGAGGACTAAGGATAATCCGTTCTACATTATCTTAGTCATAATATTCTTTATTAGGCTATTTGAGCTCACCCTTTTCCTTTTTATTCCATTGTTCTTCCAGGAGGCGAGAATGTAGTTGGGACTAGTCGAGGAGTGGAGTAATGGTCCAAGTTGGTTATTATAGCAATCCTCACTATTTTGTAAAATAGTGCAACAATAATTGTAATGAGGAATTTATTTGAGTTTGAATATTGTCTACAAGACAATATTTATATTAAAACTTTCAGCGTATGTGTTGTCGTATTTTGCACGATAGTTGTATTAATGAAGTTTGTATTTGGTTTCTGTACCATGTATTTGGCGACTCAGAATGGGTTGTGTGGACCTATTTTGGGGGTGTCACGTTAACTATGTGTAAACACATGCGAGCATGCATATTTTAAGGTGTATAACCTTCTTATATGAATAGATGGTTAAAATAGTTGGCTTTGTTATTTCATGACCTAATTTGACCTTAATTCATTAGAAATTCTAAACTAAAACCATAACGTATAACGATTAACTTAAATGATCGTAAAAGCATGCAAATCCCTTTTATCTGTGTACATGTTATGTGTTAATATCCATGTATGCTAAGGAATGAGACAGAACCAGAAGATCAAAGCTCAGCTCTGGTCTGGCCAGGGGACAGCGCAGCTGCGCCGTCCCTAAGCGCAACTAGAGCACAATTGCGCCCTCCTGCAGTCTGATCTGACTATTTTTCTTGAGACATGTAACATGTGTATAATACTACTTTAAGTCATAATAAATGATTATAATACTATTTAAAGTGTTCAATTATGAAATGGCTATGTGGAATCAAGAACCTAAAGATTTTTACAAACTTTCTTAATGTTATTCCACAAACTAAGTAAATAGTGTTTATGTAGGTTCGCGATGTGATATCATATTAATGTGTCATCCCATTGGTGTTACTAAGATAGAAATAGATATAGGTCTTTAACTTATGTGATCGAACATGCATGAGCTTATTGGTTTATGGAAGTTTGTATAACTAATAAATACGTTGGTTACGTAACTATGATATAATAGGACTTCAAGTTGTTGATAAGTTATAGATTGGTAAACTACACGTAAGGCAAGTTCCCTAACTTCATTCTTATATTGAATGCAAGTATCTAAACCTTATCTCTTATTGCAAAAGTTTCGAACTGTTATCATCAATCATGTCTATATTGAGCAAATATTTACATTCGTATGAATAGTTATTCGTCTTCTGAAATTCAACTTAAGCTTTATATCTTAAATCATGTTGCGAGTTTGAACTTATTGTTCTTAAACGTACTGAGAAAGGAGTCTAAGCCATTTGATTCTGCTAGACAAATATCTTTGAAAGTTGTCCAAACCAATTGCTTTGGTGCAGAATCTTATAAATCTATTGAGATGAACAACCCTCTTAGAAGGGGAAATTTAATATTGTTGGGGAACCGATGTGCTCACAAACAACATGTTTAAATATTATGCATAATGTAGGGTACTATAGGCTAATCACCTGTTCTACTTGTATATATTGAATTGTCAGTTAAATACTGTTAATTCAAGCAAAATTTCTTAGTCCATAATGACTGCTCAGTGTTTAATCTTCTTTAAACCTTAAAGTGTTGCAACATTTGAATTCTAATGAATACCTCGTAGTCCATAATGACTCTTATTTCGATTCAGAGGACGGATTTGGAACAATTGATAATTCTTGCTTCCAATTCTTGAACTATAATTTATTGTTAGACCCTTGAGATTATGAACTTTATATACCTGTTTACCCTTATTGCTATATTATTTGCTGGGAAAATTTGTTGCTCATTCTTGCTTCCCTAAAATATTTCAGTTAAGGCAAAGCAAGGCAGTACTTCCGGAAAGGATAAGTGCAAGGGCAAGGCTATGGAGTAGCTTAGTCCTTTATGTTAGAAGTTATTTTTGTGATGTATTAAGACCTAATTAAAATTATGTATTAAGTTATTTCTTAGACTTAATTATGTAATGTTTCAGTAATGGTTGTGAGACCTTGGGACAAAGACTAATTATATTAAGTCAATGTAAATTATTCTATTATTCCGCTGTATGAATTATTAGTGTTAGAATTAGATCATGAAGCACCAAATTCGAGATATAAGTGCCTGAATTTGGGGGCGTCACATCATCAAGTGCGGAAAAATAATTACATCACATCATTAATCAAGTTTAATTACATAAACCATTTAAATAAAATGGAACAAGTTTTCAACACTTGTTCATCTTGCCTTTCCCTTTACTGGTAGATGGCTCGTCAACTTTCTCAACTTTAGCCGCAATAGTTATATATGCAAGAGTGAGCAAAATAAATACTCACTTGGAATAACAGAAAATAGTGACAATAGAAGAACTATCAAAGAGTAAGCTCAATTGAGTTGAATAACATTTCCTATCAATGATAATCAATAATTGAAAATCAAGATTTAGAATTCATTTGAGGGTCACAAGACTATAAACTATGTCCCAAGTTATAAGTATTTCTACTTAAACCTTTAACAGTCGTTAGACTATATGGGGATCAGCCCTTCGTACCATGTATTGTGCATAAATATCTTAACACTTTCGCGTAAATAAACCCCTATAATAGGGTTGTTCATTTCATCTTTTAACTTACGAGTCCATACAAAAGTGAGTTTGGTTTGGATTAGTTTCAAGGGTAATTTGGAGTTCAACATTCATCAACTAAGGATTAGTTGAATAAAAAACTTAATAACGTCTGAAGGGTTTTATAACAATATGTTATGGAATAGTCATGAGCCACAATCGACTAAATATAATGCATCAAAGTTATACTTTAGGAATAAACTTAAAAGCATTGAAAGATATACTAAACCTTGCTTAAGCAATAATAATATGCTAAGGTTACATTCTTTTTCGATAAAGAAACAGAACTAGAAACTTTGTTCAATGTAAGAATAGGTTTGGGAATAGGAACTTGTTCAATAAAGATACATCTTGAATAATCATAATTGATTTAGGGTAATGAACTTGCATAATCGCAAACAAGGTAGGGTAAGAAACTTGCTCAATGTAAAAATAAAGGTTAGAACTTGCATAATGGTAATTAGTTAAGGACATGAAACTTGCTCAAAGAAAATTTAGGGTTCGAGAATTTACCTCGTACGTAAACTATACAATTATAACTTAATCCCCAAATATCCTATGCACATGTTATTAAAATCATAACACAAATTAGTGACTTCATGACCAAGTTACATAATTAGATATCCATTTAATGTTAACTTACAACCTTTAGCCTTAGGCCTAATCACATTCTTCACAAGGCAAAAAATAACATCACTTAACATGTTTAATCATCTTTTATATTCATAAGATCGAGTTTTATTAGCATTTACTAGATTGAATAAATAAAATCACATTTTTGGGCCAAACTGCCAACTGGAGCTATAGCGCTCCAGTTTGAACTGGGAATCGGCGCTGCTGCGCTGGTCTGGCATTGTAGCTCCCAGATTAGCCTCTAGATAGGCGCTTCAGCGCTGGAGATGTGCTCTGGACAGGCGCTGCAGCGCCTCGGCATAGTTTCAGCCAGTTCCAGTTCGCGAAAAACACAGAACAAAACCAAACAGGCCTAAAAACTTTGCTCAAACAATAAATTTAATCTACACATGTTATATAAACTTTATAGAAATAGAAACTAACACTTCTAGCATGATTTTAACCAAATAAACCATTAAATTTAAACCTTTAAATTCCTCGTTCTTGCTTAAAACTCCATTTTTAACACTTTTAACGAATTCATTCACTATAGATTCATTTCTTAACCAAATTAATCCGCTTAAATTACATTCTTTTCATTTCTTCATGTATTTACACAATAAACAATCAATTTACACATTATAATATGAATTAAACACTAATTTTAATATCAAACAAGCCATATGCATATATATTTCACTATAAACTCACTGTAAACATAATTTCTTCTTATTTATCATGTTTTCATGGATTACTCAACTCCAAATCATATATAAGCCACATAAAACAGATTATATATATATATATATATATATATATATATAAATTAACATATACAAATCATATATTCAGCAAATTAATCATCAAAATCAATTTACATAGGAACAAAAAACTTTTTTAATGAAGAACATAAACAAATAATTAAAAATTGGATTACTACCTTCAAATTCTTGTTTAACCAATAAAGATGATTAGCTAGCTTTTTTGATTTCTCAAATTCCTTCATTCAAACTCACAGACTTCTCACTTTTTCTCAAGTTTTCTCTTTTCTTTCTCTATTTTTTCTTCTTCCATCTCTCTATACTATACGTAACTTATAAAACTAATACATACATATAATATATATTATTACGTAATATAAAGTGACAAACATAATATCCCTTAAATTTTTTGTCAGTTATATATTTTTTAAATTCAAAAGCTACTAAGGCTTGTTTGACAAAAACTAAATTAAAATAAGATTTCAAAAGCCATAAGGCTTTGTGTGGTAAAACTAAATTAATCCCCTTTTAATTTATTTTAATAAATCATTTATTATATAATTTAGTTGACACACTTTGTTTAATTAAATTCTAATAATCAAATTTAATTAAATTAAAGTTAACATCAACTTATTAAATCAAATTGCCACATAAATCAAATTACTACATAATTATAATTTTCATTATAAATTATAATTTTATTTAATAAATTAGTAAATATCTAATTTAATTATTAAATTAAATTAGCACACCATTCAACAATTCATTTAATCATTACCAACTCTCTAATTTAATTATTAAATTAAAATATTATCATTATATAATATAATGATTGGTTAATAATTCATTTAATTTAATTAACTCATTAAATTAAAACTTCAAACCATAAAATTACCAAACATCAACTTAATTAATATATTACACTTAATTAAGTTAGTCCACAACAATTCATGAATTATTTATTTAATTAATAAATAAATAAATCAATCAATCAAATATTTATTTAACTAATAATCACATCAATTAAAATATTTATTTAATTCAATAAATATTATTTTAAATTACAAATAAAAAATTTCAATCGTTACATCCTTCCCACCTTACTAGGATTTTGTCCCCAGAATCACAACTCAATCAATTCATTCGTCACAAAACAAATATTTCAATTCTCTTTGTTCTTCTATTTTTCTTATTGGGCAAGATCAATATATTAACTTAAAAGAATGAAGAATTGCATAATGAGATTGCAAAATGCTCAATAAGTAGTGGCAACCATCAAATTATTCACATACTGCTACCAAAATATATTATTTTAAGAAAGTCGTCAGACACTTGAATATTTCTTATCCATTTATAGCAACTACACGAATGCAATGATGAAACCTCAAATAGATCAGGAATGGGTACCTTTCGTTTGTGAAGTCGGAATAGCAGAAGCTGGATCAACCGGTATAGGACCAACATCAAAAACTTTTCTGCACGATAGTATATGAGTAAAAATTATTTGTCAATTCTCATAAATAATATTTCGCCTAAAATGGAAGTTACTATCAAAATATTTAAGGATGAGACCTCTCAACAAATTTATAGTCTGCAACAATGTAATTTCACTAATTGGTCTATTGAGACGTCATATTCTTCACATGATAGACACAATATATGTCTGCCTTTATATGATCTAGAATGCAAGAGGAAAACTTGTGAACTGTATCAAATCTCTTAGTTTAGTCAACACTTCATCGTATTTAAGCTATATGTATCAACTATCACATCCATTTCATGTTTAGCTATGTAAATACATGTTGTCCAGGGTGAAGTAAATGCATTAGATAACACAACTCTTGAAACTGGTAAGCTTTATATACAGTAGAAAGACATCATGTAGTGTAAGCAACAACCTGGATGGAAGACTTTCCTTGACAGAAAGATATCGTCTCCAGAATTGTAAAGTAGATTTATGAGTCCCCTTCTTTATACCACCTTTATAAGCCCTGACTGTGATGCCCCCAAAACAGGTATACATCACCCATCTTGATTCACCAGATATCACACTACAGAACTGAACTACAAACTTCTTTTTATACAACCGTCGGGTAATATACGACAAAACATAGCTGAGAGTTTAAACAAAAATATTGCCTTCTAGACAATATCCACTCTCAATGGAGTCCTCATTATAATTATTATCACACTATTTCATAGAATAGTGAGGACTACTAAAGCCACTTATCCTGGACCATCACTCCATTTCCCGACTCTTCCCAACTATATTCTCATTTCCTGAAGAGAACAATGAAAGAAAAGGGTGAGCTCAACTAGCCCAGTAAGAAATACTATGACTAAGATAATGCAGAATAAATTATCCTTAGCCTTCAACAGGTGTTAAACTGATAAAATACAATAAACATCAAGTTTAACTGCAGCAGAATAAGCAATCCATTAGAAGAGTCAAGTAGAATATAATGTCTACTATCTCCTCTAGATTAAAAGTTCATCGTTAATATTTCATTCCTGTAATACTCATCAACAGTTCTTTGTTATACCCAAGACAAAAAGAACTATCATCACTTGTCTTCACCTGAACCACCAAAGATTATAGTTAAATCCACAATTCATTTTTATAATCATGTAAATCAACAGTTTCTCCTTGCCACAAAGGCTTAACAGAACGTTTACTAAATATCCTTACCCCAAAGGCGCTAAAGATATTCAAATGTAATAACAATGATCATACCAATCAGTTGTCTACCTTTGCACTATACGGGCCAAAGATATTCAACTATAAAACTAATGGTCATGATCATACCAATCAATTATCTGTCAGTGCACTACGGCCAAAGACATTCAACTGTTAACTAATGGTCATGATCCTGCCAATCACATCATCGAATTATTCATACACTACGGGCCAAGGATATTCATTATTATCACCAGTGGTTATGATCATGTCATACACCTGTCCATCTTTGCACGTAAACCAAAGATATACAACTATAAAATCAATAATCAACAGTCCATCTTCGCACGTAAGCCAAAGATATACAATTGTAAAATCAATAATCAACAATCCATCTATGCACATAAGCCAAAAATATACAACTGTAAAACCAATAATCAACAGTCCATCTATGCACGTAAGCCAAAGATGACTTTCATCACAATATAAGCATGAGGATGATGACAATGATATAATCATTAATCAAACGAAATTAAGGATAAATATTAAAGACTTTAAATTTATCCAGAGTTTAAAAATATCCAAATTGTCAACATGATATTGCTTTGTGGAGTAAAATTCAAGAATAATATTCATGTACCAAAAATAATTTGGACAAAAAAGAAATATATTTTTTGGATAAATAGTACCCCGTGAATAGTAACTCGTGAATAGTAACTCATGAATAGTAATTCATGAATAGTAACTCATGAATAGTACTCTGTATTCGTACATAGTACCGTATACATAAATAATGTCATATACGTGAATAGTGCTATATACATGAATAGTATCGTATACGTGAATAGTAACTCTGGCACAAAAAGATAAAGTTTCACAATAAAATCCATGTCAATATTTATAACACCTTAATTCAAATGTTATAAATCACTTAATAATCTCATAATATAATATTATTAATATTACCACAATATTTTAATCATTTATTAAACTTATAAACAATTTATTTTAATTGTTTACACTTTACTAATTAATGCATTTAATCATCCTAAAATGTCAAACTCATAAGATTTTATCACCAATAACCAAAACTCCCATCAAAAATCTGCATATACCTTATATAGGATTCTCAAGCCATAAAATCCAATTTTCTTACTTCACATAACATATTTAATTCATTTACTCATAACTAGTCCATTTTCATAAAAAAATACCAAATCAGTACAAACAAATTTTCTTTTCTGAGATTTAGCAGAATATAGTCCCATATTGAACATATATTTTTCTCAGAATTTTCAAAATTCATTTACTATTTTTCATATGACTAAAACTGTCGAATATTTAGACATTTATCAAAAATTGTATTTTTGTCCAAAAATTCAAAATTTACAGGGTATACTGCTGCTATATAGATGTACTCCCAATAAAAATTTCACTAATTTTGGAGTTAACCACAAGGAGTTATAAGGGTTTACTTTTAAAATAGTCTTTTCCCATAAAATTCATAACTCCTAATCTATTCATCCAAAAATCGCTATTTTTGGACACAATCTAGAAAACTCATCAAACTATTATTTTAAAATTTTTCAGAAATTGAGGGTCAAAAAAATTATGAAACTGCCCCTGGCAAAACCCCTTACTTACAACAGTTGAACAAAAATAATATTCCTTACGAATATTGAACGAAAATAATATTCCTTACGAATATTAAACGAATATAATGAATATTGAACGATAATAATATTCATACGAATACGAAAAATAATATCTCTTCAGAAAATAAAAATAATAACCCTTACCTCAGAAGAAGACTGGATACTAGAGTAGTGAAGTAGCAGACTTCTCTTCTTCTTTCTCTTTATAGCTTCTATCTCTATAATTGTTCTTGTGAGACTTAGTGAATTGGTGAGAAATGAAGGAAGAATGAGTTTCTATTTATAGGAAAATATAGTTTTGATAATTGCACGTTTTGGGGCTCGAAATATTACAGTACAATACCTTTATCTTTTCTTTTATTTTTAATTTAGTCCTACAAGTATTATCAAACTTGCACCACCTCCCCTAATAGTACATCATGTGAATCAATAGTACAATCATGTGAATCAATTATTCTATACATGTGAAAATACGAATTACAGTATAGTACCTTCATCTATACCTCCATTTTTAACGTAGTCATGCATGTATTATCAATCTTGCACCACCTCCTTTAATAGTACATGCATGTGAATCAATAGTACACACATGTGAACAAATAGTTATAAGCATGTGAATTAATATTAATTAATTGCTCATTTATCCGATTAATTATTCGATTGGTCAATATAACTTCCAAACATCAATTATTATCGAAATAAATGTCGATTTTCACTAACACTAATAATCCCAACACAATGGAACTATCAATTTCATCTTTAATCAACACAAACTTATCCATTATTAATATTATAACTCATAATATTTAACAACCAGGTCGTTTCCAAGAAAGAGGGGGACTTTTCGATAAGGATTTCTCCTCATTGACACGCAATTAGGTGACCAAACCTCTCCTTGACAGAATTTTTAGACATTGTCAATATTGCAAATAATAATATGAATAACTTTGTCATCTCAATTATTGATTTAATAATATAACATATTATGCAGATGAAACTGTGACAATAATTAAATCAATAATATGAGAGATGTTATAATAATGATTGCCTACTGATGTGGGCAACAATTCATTGATTCCTCACTCCGTGATTTCCCTCCCCTTTCCCTTGTTCTCTTCCTCACCTGTGAACCCTTCCTCTCCCCCGTGACTCTTATGCCTTGCCTATATAAGGCAGTGATATACTGAATGAAAAATAGAGAACTTCTCTAAAGGTTTCTCTCTCTTTTTCTCTTGCTTATTCTCTCTAAATTTATGTAACAATTATAAGAATATATTTCTATACTTTGCTAAAGTTTTATAACACGTTATAAGCACGAAGCTCTAACCAACTGAGACGATAAAATTAAATTCTTGCAATTTATTATTATATTACCGGTTTGGCTATGCCACCAAAAATATAATTTTATTCTTATAATTGCCTTTAAATTCTTGCAATTTATTATTATACTACCGGTTTGGCTATGCCACCAATAGTATAATTTTATTCTTACAATTGGCTTGACTTTGCCACCTATTATATTCTTTAACTGTCAAGTTATATTTATGTTTTATTATCCATTTTTAAATTATGTTATTTACAGAGGTACCATCTATGCTTGTTGATTTTACAAGACTTGGTGGCAACCTTTTTACCATTAAATTCTATTATTTACAATGGTACCATCTATCCTTGTTGATCTTACAAGACTTAGTGGGAACCTTTTTACCGCTTATTAAATTGTGGGAATAACCTGTATATGCGAAACACCGCATACATGGTGAATATCATTTGTATTCATTTCATATTAAATTATGGGAATAACCTGTATATGCGGAATATAGCATACCTGGTGAAATTCTTCTGTTATTCTATTCTTTATTATTCTATTGGAATAACCTGTCTACGCGGACTACCGCGTGCATGGTGAAAATTCTTCTGTTATTTCATTCTTTATTATTCTGTTGAAATAACATGTCTATGTGAACTACCGCATGTCGGGTGAAGATCCATTTGCATTTTTGTATATATATATATATATATATATATATATATATATATATATATATATATATATATATATATATATATATTTGTCGAACTAAAATACTTATATATACATTAACGTTTGCATATTCTTTTTACTAAAATAATATGCTACTAACGTAAATATAAGATTATTTATATTTGCATTTTATCACCAATTGAGGTTGTGGTATAGTTTATTTTTTCTATATCATACATGCAATTATTTATTGTTTTAATAAATAACAAAATTGTGTTTTTGTAGTAGCCCCGAACCTAGGTCCCAAATCACCTCGGATCCGGTATACTATTTCTATCACTAATTGCGGAAGATATAAACATAAATTGTTTATACATTAAATTTTACACATTACCCCAAGGTCGAGTAACCTTAACTTAAATACAATTCCTAATCTTTATAACACATTTATTAAAATACGCTATTACAAACTAGCCGCACTTTATATTCCAAGCTGAACTTGGCATTAACTTTCTATCGATGATTCATTTATTTAGGAATCATATCTATTCTTATTTCCAACTGTTCATAGCTGACAATTACATTTGACAAATTATCAATCATAGATCTATACCATTTCTAAATCAAGAAAATGTATTCATTTTGCGCATCGATCAATCTTCATCATCCGCATAGCAAATAATATTGTCTAACATCATTAACCTGCAAAAAGTTTGTTTTTGCAAGATTGAGCTCGACAGCCCAGCAAATTTAACAGTCTATCATATTTCACATAGCACACAATTCTATATGCACTACAATTCCTTTAACATGTATATCTACATGCATCATATATTCTTTACTATGCATATCCTACATGCATCAATAATTTCTTACAAAACATTAATTCATGCATTATACATTTCTAATTTATCGAGTTACATCATACAACATGTAATCACGTATAGATTGAGTTCCATAACCCAATTAACTTAGTCATATTTTGACTTTTAACAATTCATATAGCATGATATGTAATTTAACACATAACCACATTCCATCCACAAACATAATAGAACTGAAAAACTTGCATGAACCGTTGATTACCGCAACGCAATTTAATTTAATCTCTCACGAAAGACCTATCAGTTATAAGATTGATCTTTTAATCAGTATAACATGCTTTATTCCATAATACTATCTAATACTTAATCAAATATTAGATAACAGCTTAACACATCAATTTTGTTATCATCCTTTGATAATTATTCAATCACGATATCCTATCCCTTATGATTTATCACCATTTTAAAACCGTATTTAAATAAATTAAATACCACATAATTCCTTAATCATTAATATTCATTTAATATAAAATATTAATGAAAATCATTACATAAATATTATAATATAATTATAATATATCAAAATATTTTTAATACCTTAAAATCATTTTTATATGATTTTCCAACACTTAAATCCGTTATCAAATAATTAATATTAAAATATTAATATTTTCATGTCAAAATATCAAAAGTTATATTTTATAAATTAAAATATTTTTATATGATGTTTAAAACATTAACTCTATTTTATTCCATAATTTATTTAACTTCCTTTGATATTTTTTCAAAAATTAATACTAGTGCGTAGCTTAAGAAATTAGCTACCTCGTGCTTAACTCCAGTAATGCCCATCTTTTGGCATAACCTTATATATGTTAACGTGATACTCCATTTTAAATTTCGTGGCAATCGGAGTTGTAGAACTCTGTTTATAGCGATTTCCGTCGGAAAATCACAAAAATTGGAACGGTCATAACTTGGCCGTTTTAACTCGGAATTAGCTCATTTTTGGACACGAGCTACATATTATCATATATTTTCATTTCCCAAAAGCCTGGAATTTTTCTCATTAAAAAAATGTCCGAAACAGCCCTCGGAAAATTTTGGCCAGAAACTTTTTGACGTTTGGCAGTTTTGGAGTCCTTTGCTAAAACTTATATAAAACGAGTTCTGTAACTCCGATTAATGATCCGTCAGTTTTGTTGGATTCGTATCTTTCCGAACTATAGTTTTCATCTATTACAATCAATATTTGGACATGCTAAGCTCCCGGAATTTAGCCCGGAAGTGACTGTTCAAATCTGTCCTTTTAACAGTTTTTCTTAACTTTGTGTAGTTTGGGAGAAATCCCATAACTCTCTCCTCCGATGTCGTATTTAGTCCGTTTTGGAGTCTATGGAAAGCTTATTGAGTGTACTATAACATATCACAAGTCCAGAATTTTTAGAGTATCCTAACAAGTCCGGAAATTTCCTTTTTAGGGAAGCAGTCCACAAACAAACAAACTGTTTTGGTTTTTCTTGTTTGATTAAACTTTTAATACTCAAAATAGTTAGATCTAAGCATAACACACCATTTAACAAGTAGATCTATAGTTCTCATGTTCAAGATCATAAACTTCATGGTTCAAAATAACCAAAAATCAAATACAAAATTAAACACAATCAAGAGTAAGAAAAATAAAATTTTCTACACTTTAAAAACCTAGCTTCACTTTTCTTGCTTTTGATCTATCTTTTGAAACTTAAAATGGATAGATCCACACATAAAACACTCTAAATCATGTAGATCTAGAGTTTTGAAGATCAAGAAATAAGTTCTTTATCAAATCAAACAAAATAAAACAAATAAACTAAACTAGGATTTTATACCTAGATCATGTATCTTTTCTCCTTGATTTCTTTCTTCTTCCATGAGATGAAGTGGGGTGGCATGAGCTTGGGCTTCTTCCCTCTTAGGGGCTGCCGACCACTTCCTTTTCTCTCCTCTCTTTCTATTTTCTTCTTTTTGCTTTGCTTTTTGCTAGATGAAATGAAAAGTTTTCTTATAAAAACTTGTGGGAATATTTATAGGCAATAACATATATAGATATAACTTGTATCTATCTATTAATCATCCAATATCTTGCTTCCATGGATGAAAATATTTATTACCCTAAAAAGGCTAGTGGCTAAACTTAGGTGGTTTGGTAACCAACTTTTGACTAACTAAAATGATAGGTAAATGAAATGAATCATGTGCTATTTTGCTCCTTGCATGGCCGAATCTATACACTATCTTGGCCAATGTTATTTGTTGATTTATTTGTTTAATAACCATCTAGAATGTCCATACAAATTGGGTCATAACTTGGGCCAATTGATTTCTTGTTTGGACTTTCTAATTAAATTGGTTGAGTAAAAATATAGCATAGTCCAACACACTAATTTTATCTTACCCTAATTATTTAGTTAGGGTTTCTAAATCACTCATTATGGAATTTAAATACATAGATAATTTAATAATGTAACCCAATTAAGCTAGGTTTTAAAAATAATCAATAACTTGAGATAATAAAATTAATCTCTTAGGTTAGTATACTAGTATAAAATTTAAATACTAGCACTTACACTTGCTATAACCCTTAGGTTATTTAATTCTCATTTCTAATATATAACATTAGGTCAAATAATTTTCTTTTATTTGTTTATATAATAAACAATTCTAAATCATCACATAATGATCATATTCCTTGCACACAACTTTTTAACCCTTAGGGTTTAATACTCCGCATTAGGATTCCCAAATTAGGATTTAAATTCTCGATACTAAAATTAGGCTTTTTGAACATATCGTTAGAGTTTTCTAACTTAATCACCATATTCATATCATGAATTTAGGGTTTCGGATTCCCGAAACTAAAATTAAAGTTTCTGAGCGTACCATTAGGGTTTCTAACAATTCGTTAGATTTTTCTAACTTAATAACATATGATTAACATAACTTTAGGGTTTGCTAAAGTTATGACTTATCTGATCAATCCTTGATCTCAAATCATTACGGTTCACATATATAATCAAATATACCAACTAGTATTCACTTCGATACTTATCCCTGATAATTCTTCAAAATAATTTTAAATCTATCATAATCTTATACCTCATTACTAGACTATCACTCACAGTCTATCACATAATGTTCATATTCATTACTCACATAACTATTAATCCTTAGGATTTTATACATAGCATTAGAGTTTCTAATTTAGCAATTAGGGTTATCTCTAATATATTATCAAAATACATTTGATTTTCCCAAATTAGGGTTTCTGATTCCCGGAACTGAAACTAGGGTTTCAGAACCGATTGCTACGATTTCTTATCCATTGCTAGGGTCTTCTAACAGAACATTGACGTTCTTAATATATACTTAGGATTTGACACACATATAATTAATCTGGTCAACCCTTGACCCTTAACCACATCCTGAACACGTCATTAACCATATACACAGAGTATATTCACATAAACACTTAATCCTGAATAATTCGCCTAAAAGCCTTCACGAAATTTTGAAATCCTCAAAATTCCATCCTAATAACATCAATTGCATACACTTATTTTCTGTCTAGGTCTAATATTTGACCTTAAATCAATCATTTAAGATTTTCATAAATTGTCCAAATTCTTGGGTTGTCACAGTTTTAACCCAGAATAGATGGAAAACTTGGCAAAAATAGATTTTTCTATTTTGAAAATATCTGGAGACAACTATTTGGCTTGGACACTTGATGCAGAATTGCACCTTAATGCAAATGAGTTAGAAAAAACAATTACGGAATATAGTTCCAATGTTTATAGAATAACATCCACTTTGGCTTTATGTGGAGATCTAGTTTCTGAAACCCAAATGTTAGAGAAAACACTCTCAACTTTTCATCCCACCAACATGATTATGACACAACAATATAGACAGAGTAAGTTCACAAAGTTCACTTCTTAGTTTTAATTCAATAATCATGAACTAATTCTTTGTTTGAGATTACAATGGATCTTATTGTGTAGTTTATTTTAATATGCTTCGTTATCAATTATTATTTTTTATTATGAGGATTATCTATTGTGATTTGGAATTAATTGTTTAATTGATTGGCCATCAATTACCGTGATAATCTATATGAACTCGAGAGATGAAGTATAGATTTAGATCTAATCATGATAGCATGTGTTCAAGGATTTTGTTAGTAGCTTAAACTTGATGTGTGTTAAGGTAGAGATATGCTTGACATCGCATGTAATCGGGTAGAGAACTTATTCTTCAACCTTATTCAATTGTAATTCACATAGAGATATAGTGGGTTAGTTGATTAAGGTGTTTAACGAATTTCTATCTTAATTGTGGATTGACGTTAATACGGTATTAGTGCATCGAGAGGTGGTTAATACTACTCTAGTGTTCTTGATTAACAATTCGGGATAGAGAATAATTGATGAGAAGTGTGTTAACCTAAATGAAGCAATAAGTGAAGTTGTGATCTTAAATATCCATAATCTGATTTTTAATTAGTGGTAATTAGAATTAGTTTAGTTAAATATTTTAATTTATAACATTAAATTCATTTGTTTAAATAAGATTGAGTTGGTTACGGGTTAGTACTTAGTGATTTTTATTAACTAATTCTCTGTGGGAACGATACTCAACTTATCACTTTATTACTTGTTGACCACGTATACTTGCGTGTTGTGCGTATATAGATTTTACCCAACAAGTTTTTGGCGCCGTTGCCGGGGAATTAGTTTAATACAATTTTACCAATATTAGCTTCAATCAAATTAGTCTTAATTTAAACATTTATATTTTTATTTTTAATTCTCTTCCTATATTTCTCTCTTTTCAGGTACCATGGATGACTTTGCGTATCAATGGCCATACACGAACATGACTCAACCAAAGGAAGCGGAGATTGACAGACTCGCGACACTCTCCGCAATGTAAGCACAAATTGAAGAACTTTCGAGGAAGTTGGACGTTATCGTAGCCCAACAGAGTCGAAGGATGGCAGTTACCTGTGGCTATTGTGCTGGCAATCACCCGAGTAATCAATGCACCATCAATCTTGGGCCGGTACAGTATGGTGGTAACTACCTCAATCAGTATGTATATGATAATTATCATCAAATTTGGGGGTATCACCCGGATTCTTCATGGAGTTACAACTATCAAGACCAATACTCTACTCCAAATCCAACATACACACCGGAATTCTCATATCAACCTCCATTAAAAGAAGAAAAATCAAAGTTAGAGGAATTGTTGTCCAAGTTCGTAGCATCAAATGAGGAGAGGAGGATTGATCAAGAGATATCAATGCAAAATCTGCAAAACCATGTGGATCAAATACTCAAAGTCTTGAACAACTGTCCTCAAAACAATCGGTGTTATGATGAGGATTCCGAGATTGATGAAGTGCCCGAGCCAAATCTACAACTGGATGAGACACGAGATGTTGAAAAAGAGGAGACACTTGGGGATAATGAAAATAAGGTCGGTGAAGAACTAACTATGAGTACCAACGAGGATGAGACGATGTTATTAGTGCCCCAAGTTCCTTCTCAGCCAAAGATCAAGGGTCCAGTTAGATTTGCAAAACCGTGCCCGCTTGGTAGTCATGTCGTCGGCAAGGCTCTTTATGACATGAGAGCTACTACAAATGTGAAGCCATGGTGGGATGAGGAGGAAAAGATAGAAGAAGAGCCCGTTGTTCTTGCCAAGCCTCAAAGCCCCAATCGAATCATAGGCTCAACGGACGGAAAAGCACCTAGTTATTCAACATTCTCAATTGGGCATATATTTAAACAAAGTATGCTAGGTGACTTTAACTCGATGGCTATCACAAATGGGAACTTACCAAAAGCTATATTATTTCCTATGGATGGAGGTTTCCTCAACTTTCGAAGAGGAATTGGATAGCATTGACCAGAAAAAGTCAGGCTGAAAAACTATAAATCAAGCGCTGACTGGGAGGCAACCTAGGAATTTTTTATATTTATATGCTTTACTAGTTTATTTAGTGGATAGGAATTAAGTTGCTTATTAAGTTCTCTTATAATGTAATCCATGTTGTCTCTCTTCATTGCAGGTATTGGAGGTCCAATGGATAGCAAAATGATCATCGCCACCATCGCCACCATCAACTCACGCTTAGCTGATTACAGGGAAGTTCTCTTCTATTTATCGTTATATTCTTACAATGAGGACATTGTAATTGCTAAGTTTGGGGGAGTTTTGTTTAATTCATTATCGCATGTTTAGTTTATGTTATGTTATTTTGCATATGTTGTTAATTTAGTTTAGGTTCATTATAAAAAAAATTAAAAAAATCAAAAATTTCAAAAATAATAGTTAGTTACTATGTTTATCTTGCATGAGTCCAGCTGTTTGATATTTACAGTTTGTTTTGGCCAATGATGAGATTGGGATCGAGTAGACAAGTAGCGTACTGACTATTAGAGCTTTGATGTGATTTCTTGTTATGAATTGAATTTTTTTTCTGTTTAAAACTGGTATAATAAGGATAGTACAATTAAAATAACTTTTTGATTGATTGAGTTTAAATTGATACATAATGGGACTCTAAAGGATAATGCTAGTTTGAATGAAAGAATGAGAAGAATAAGTAGTGATGGCTAAAGTTCGATAAAAACTTAAGTATGGGGGAAAAATTTGGAATATATAAGCTTCAAAAAAAAATGAAAAAAAGTATACCGTGGCTAGTTTTGTTTCGGGGCCTTTGTTACTTGAGCAAATACGCCCGAAGGGGTATCTTAAAACCTAGCGCCCTAAGGTCTTATATGGTCTGGGAGTCGTTGGTCGAAAGCTCGCTAAGGGGTAGCACTGTTAGCCTAATGGAATGAGACATTGCATAGTCGTGGTTAAAAAGTAAAAAAAAAAGAAAAAAAATAATAAAACGGGAAAAGAGCAAAAAGCCCCTATAATAAAAAGTAAAGCATAAGTATCCCAGATTGGACTCTTAAACTTGGTGGATGTTTAACTTTAGTTGGATCTAGCTTGTTCGTGAATTTTTTGAGTTTACACTGTATGATGCCTTTGAAGAGACTTGTTATGTGTTAAATTTGATTTTATATCAGTTAACATTGTTGTGGAGCACACACGTACTATACCAGTAATAACAGTTTAAGATTTGATGATTGACTAGGAAATTGTTGATTGATTTTGATATGAAGTATTATCATGTTTACTTGATTGCTCTAAGGTCGGTTGAATAGATTTGTTTTTATCAATACTGCTGGATTCGTAGGCATATAGATTAGTTGCATTTCATTGCATTGCATTGCATTATGTTGTGTTGCTTTAGGACAAGCAACGGTTTAAGATTGGGGGTATTTGATAAGTAGGTTTTATACCTACTTATCCGGTATCTTTTACTTGAATTAGTTGTTTTTATTCATGTGTCTTAGTTACTTTTCATGCATTTTGTGTTCGTTTTGTAGGTTATACGTTTGGAAGCGATGTGAGCGATTATTGGTAAGGAAAAGCACTGAAAATGCAAACAAAAGCAAGCCGGATATCGTTTGTGCTTTCATGTTCAATTCATGTTCTTGGCTTGGAGCTTGGACTATATTGTAGAGCGTTTTCTTAGCTTTCCGGAACATCTTGAATCATTCAAATCGGAGTTCGGATGAAAGAGTTGTGGCATTTTTACCAACGGACGTCATTGAACTTCACCGTTTTGCATGGTCATTTACATAGCAGTCACTTCCAGTCCAATTTAGACCATCATGCGTTTGTTATTTCTGAAAGCTCAAAGAATAAAAATTGTAGATCTCGTCGATAGCTTCGATTTGATAGGTTACGGAACCCATAACTCCTCCCGGTTCAAACGTTATGGCAGTTTTAGCAGAGGAGGTTCCAGCAGAAAATTGTGTTGGCAGATTGGTACCCAGCCGAGGCTGGGCGTTTTTAGCCTTAGGACCCAGCCGGGGCTGGATGTCTGGGAGCATTAGCAGTCCACTACCCAGCCGGGGCTAGGTTTTTGCAAAGGAAAAGGCCAGCTGGAGCTGGGTATGCATGAAAATGAAGAGATTTTGTCCGAATTTGAGTCCGAAAATGATTGTTTTCGAGTTGTTTGATTCAAGGACTTCCAAGAGAACTTAAAGACATCTATAAAGGCTTATAAAAGGAGGGAAATAACACAGATTAGAGAAAAATATTATGAGATTAGAGAGCATTCTATTAAATTAGATTAGAGTAACTTAGAGAAAAACACTAGTTCTAATGAGATTTGGAGATTGAAGCAACTTGGAGACCATTGAAGATTCAAAGGAGGAGCAAGGAGGGAGCGTTAAATCTACACTCAATAGATTATTTCTTCTCATCTTCTTCTATCTTTATCTTTTAATGTGTATTCAATTGTGGATTCTTAGTTTTAATTCAATAATCATGAACTAATTCTTTGTTTGAGATTACAATGGATCTTATTGTGTAGTTTATTTTAATATGCTTCGTTATCAATTATTATTTTCTATTGTGAGGATTGTCTATTGTGATTTGGAATTAATTGTTTAATTGATTAGGCCATCAATTACCGTGATAATCTATATGAACTCGAGAGATGAAGTATAGATTTAGATCTAATCATGATAGCAAGTGTTCAGGATTTTGTTAGTAGCTTAAACTTGATGAGTGTTAAGGTAGAGATATGCTTGACATCGCATGTAATCGGATAGAGAACTTATTCTTCAACCTTCTTCAATTGTAATTCACATAGAGATATAGTGGGTTAGTTGATTAAGGTGTTTAACGGATTTCTATCTTGATTGTGGATTGACGTTAATACGGTATTAGTGCATCGAGAGGTGGTTAATACTACTCTGGTGTTCTTGATTAACAATTCGGGATAGAGAATAATTGATGAGAAGTGTGTTAACCTAAATGAAGCAATAAGTGAAGTTGTGATCTTAAATCTCCATAATCTGATTTTTAATTAGTGGTAATTAGAATTAGTTTAGTTAAATATTTTAATTTATAACATTAAATTCATTTGTTTAAATAAGATTGAGTTAGTTACAGGTTAGTACTTGGTGATTTTTATTAACTAATTCTCTGTGGGAACGATACTCAACTTATCACTTTATTACTTGTTGACCACGTATACTTGCGTGTTGCTCCTCCCGGTTCAAACGTTATGGCAGTTTTAGCAGAGGAGGTTCCAGCAGAAATTTGTGTTGGCAGATTGGTACCCAGCCAGGGCTGGGTTTTTGCAAAGAAAAAGGCCAGCTGGGGCTGGGTATTCACGAAAATGAAGAGATTTTGTCCGAATTTGAGTCCGAAAAGGATTGTTTTCAAGTTGTTTGATTCAAGGACTTCCAAGAGGACTTAAAGACATCTATAAAGGCTTATAAAAGAAGGGAAATAACACAGATTAGAGGAGAATATTATGAGATTAGAGAGCATTCTATTAAATTAGATTAGAGTAAATTAGAGAAAAACACTAGTTCTAATGAGATTTGGAGATTGAAGCAACTTGGAGACCATTGAAGATTCAAAGGAGGAGCAAGGAAGGGAGCGTTAAATCTACACTCAATAGATTATTTCTTCTCATCTTCTTCTATCTTTATCTTTTAATGTGTATTCAATTGTGGATTCTTAGTTTTAATTCAATAATCATGAACTAATTCTTTGTTTGAGATTATAATGGATCTTATTGTGTAGTTTATTTTAATATGCTTCGTTATCAATTATTATTTTCTATTGTGAGGATTGTCTATTGTGATTTGGAATTAATTGTTTAATTGATTGGCCATCAATTACCGTGATAATCTACATGAACTCGAGAGATGAAGTATAGATTTAGATCTAATCATGATAGCATGTGTTCAGGATTTTGTTAGTAGCTTAAACTTGATGTGTGTTAAGGTAGAGATATGCTTGACATCGCATGTAATCGGGTAGTGAACTTATTCTTCAACCTTCTTCAATTGTAATTCACATAGAGATATAGTGGGTTAGTTGATTAAGGTGTTTAACGAATTTCTATCTTAATTGTGGATTGACGTTAATACGGTATTAGTGCATCGAGAGGTGGTTAATACTACTCTAGTGTTCTTGATTAACAATTCGGGATAGAGAATAATTGATGAGAAGTGTGTTAACCTAAATGAAGCAATAAGTGAAGTTGTGATCTTAAATCTCCATAATCTGATTTTTAATTAGTGGTATTTAGAATTAGTTTAGTTAAATATTTTAATTTATAACATTAAATTCATTTGTTTAAATAAGATTGAGTTTGTTACGGGTTAGTACTTGGTGATTTTTATTAACTAATTCTCTGTGGGAACGATACTCAACTTATCACTTTATTACTTGTTGACCACGTATACTTGCGTGTTGTGCGTATATAGATTTTACCCAACAATTGTCTATCCTCCTTGTTGCAGAAAAGAATAATGAATTATTGTTGAAAAACCATCAAGTACGGCCAACGGGTGCTACCCCATTGCCAGATATTAACAGCACGTCATTCCAGCAGAATAAATGTGACAATATGTGGCCATATAATAAGAAGCCTTAGGGGCGAAAGAATAAACGAGGCCATCATAACAACAAATTCCAGAACCATGACAATTCAGGCCACCAGAAGTGGCAAGTGTTTGGGTCGGGTAAAAATAATGAAAATGCAACACAAATAAAGAACAAACCAGATGTTTGTTTTAGGTGTGGGATGAATTGACATTGGTTGCGTACCTGTCGTACGTCGAGGCATCTGGTTAATTTATTCTAGGAGTCTCAAAAGAATAAAGTAATGGAGGTAGAAAATAACTTTATTAATCATCAATTGAATATTGTTGATGTTCCATCAATGACCAACAATGAGAAAAAGGTTGTTGATATTACTAGACCTTCTTAAAGTATCTTTTGGGATATCGTTTAATTTTTGTTTTAATTAAACATCATGCATGTATAATATAATTTGTTTTCATTCTATACGTGGTATGTGTTTACCATGAATAAAATTATATATGAAATGTAATTTTTCTTATTTATGTTTTTACATATGTCAGACCATCTTTAATGAATATCTTCTCATCACTTCTATTATTTATGAAAAATAGAATATCCTAGAAAAATTTCATTCAATTTCTTCTGGATTATATACTATGAAAATTAGAGCAATTGAGTCTCATACTGTTATAATTCTAAAAATTCTAGATCCCAAATCCTTTATGTTTTGGCATGAAAGACTCGGTCATCCAGGTACTTCTATGACGCATCGTATTATTGAAAATTCTATTAGTCATCGTCTCAAAAATAAAAAGATTTTTCCTAGTAGTGAATTTCCTTGTGGTGCGTGTTCTCGAGGAAAATTAATTATTCGACCATCACCAGTAAAAGTTTATAAAGAAGCCCCAAAATTCCTAGATAGAATTCAATGAGACATTTGTGGACCTATTCATCCATTGTCTGGCCCATTTCGATATTTCATGGTTTTAATAGATGCTTCAACTAGATGGTCTCATGTTTGTATTCTCTCTTCTCGAAATTTTGCCTTCTCAAAACTTCTTGCTCAAATAATCAAGTTACGGGCTCAGTTCTCGGATAATCCAATCAAGTCAATTCAACTTGATAACGCAGTTGAATTTTCATCAATGACTTTTAATGATTTTTGTATGACTATTGGAATATCCATTGAGCATTTTGTTCCTCATATTTATACACAAAAAGGTTTAGCTGAATCTTTAATAAAAAGACTTCAACTAATTGCTCGACCATTAATATTAATGGCTAACTTACCTACCTCAGTTTGGGGTCATGCAATTCTTCATGTTGTAGCCATCATTCGAGTAAGACCAACGTCTCTTCATAAATTTTCTCCTCTACAGTTAGTTCTTGGACAGATATCCAACATATCACACTTTTGAGTTTTTGGAAGTGCAGTATATGTTCCAATTTCACTTATACAAAGAACTAAAATGGGAGCCCAACGAAGAATATGTATTTATGTTAGTTTTGATTCTCCTTCTATTATCAGATATCTTGAGCCTTTAACTGGAAATGTTTTTAATAGATTGTCATTTTGATGAATTTATATTTCCACCATTAGGAGGAGGGAAAGTTTTAAATAAAAAACCCTCTGAGATATCATGGAATGCATCAGAATTGAATTCACTTGATCCTCGTACAAAACAATGTGAAATTGAAGTTCAAAGAATAATTTATTTATAAAATATTGCAAATCAAATTCTAGATGCATTTAATGATGCTAGAAAAATGATAAAGTCATATACACCTGCAGTGAATACTCCAGAAGAGATAGAAATACCTATTGAAAAATCAATTTCTAGAGAATTGACAAATAAGGTAATAGAAGAATCTAAACCACACCAGAAGCGTGGAAGATCGATTGGTGCAAAAGACACTGTAGCACGAAAATCAAAAGCAAATAAGGGAATCCCAGAAGGAATACCTGCTCCAGAAGTAGCAGTACTTATTTCAAGATGGAAATAGCCCCAGAAGAGGTACAAATCGCTCCAGAAGTAGTACTTATTCCAAGAGTGGGAATAGCCCCAGAAGAGGTTCAAAATCTCAGTGAAGGGATAAGAGATGAACACCAAGAGATCTCAATAAATTATGTACATGATGAGAAGCTATGGGATCGAAGCAAAGTCATGATTGGCGATATATTTGTTTTCTCTATAGCATCAGATATTACTTTGATTCGTGACATAGATCCTGAACCACAAAACGTGGAAGAATGTCGGAAAAAAAAAGATTGGCCAAAATAGAAAAATGATATTCAAACTGAGCTACAATCTCTATTGAAAAGAGAAGTATTTGGACAAGTAGTTTAAACACCGCTGGGTGTAATCCCGGTTGGAAACAAATGGGTATTTGTACGAAAACGAAATGAGAAAAATGGAATTGTGAGATATAAAGCCCGACTTGTAGCTCAAGGGTTTTCACAAAAATTTGGTATTGATTATTAGGATAAAGACTCTCCAGTACGTAATGGATGGAGTCACTTTTCTCTTTTTGATAGGTATGGCAACCATGGAAGGTTTGGAAACACGTCTAATGGATGTGGTAATAACATACCTATATGGCTCACTTGACAGTGAGATTTACATGAGAATCCCTGAAGGATTGAAAATCATTGAATCACAAAGGCCTAGTCACATATATTCAATCAAGTTACAACACTCATTATATGTGTTGAAACAGTCTGGTCGTATGTGGTATAATCGACTTAGTGATTATTTAATAAAAGATGGATATATAAATGATCATGTATGTCCATGTGTTTTTATTAAGAATCACAAAGTCTATTTTCCATCATTGCTGTATATGTGGATGATTTGAATTTTGTAGGTACTCCTGAAGAACTCACAAGAACTACTACTTATTTAAAAGATGAATTTGAAATGAAAGATCTTGGAAAGACAAAATTCTGTTTGGAAATACAAGTGGAGCATTTAGCATCTAAAATTTTTATTCATCAATCCACATATGCTGAAAAGATTCTCAGTCGTTTTCATATGGATAAAACTCATCCTTTGACTACCCAGATGGTTGTTCGATCTTTAGAAGTTGATAAAGATCCATTTCGGCCTCAAGAAAGTGGGGAAGAAGTTCTTGAACCTGAAGTTCCATACCTAAGTGCAATGAAAGAATTTCTTGGACTTGAAATTCCATATCTAAGTGCAATAGGTGCTCTTATGTATCTTGCAAACTGTACACGACCTGATATTACTTTTGCTATCAACTTGTTAGCAAGATACAATTCTTCTCCGACTAAGAGACATTGGGATGGGATCAAACACATTTTGAGATACCTCCGTGAAAGTATAGATCTTGGGTTATTTTATCCAAGAGATTCAACGTCAAGATTGGATGGATATGCTGATGTGGGATATTTATCAGATCCACACAATGGAAGATCACAAATAGGTTATGTATTTACATATTATGACACAGCTATATCCTGGAAATCCACAAAGCAAACCATGACAACTACATCTTCAAATAACTCAGAGATTCTCGCTATACATGAAGCAAGCAGAGAGTGTGTTTGGTTGAGATCAATCATTCAGCATATTCAAAAATCATGTGGATTACCATCAATCAAAGACATTCTTACAATTCTGTATGAGTATAACGCTGCATACATTGCTCAACTTAGAAGAGGGTACATCAAAGGAGATAGAACAAAGCACATTTCACCTAAATTCTTCTTCACACATGAGCTACAAAAGAAGGGTGATATAGATGTGTATCAAATTCAATCATGTGATAATCTAGCCGACTTATTCACAAAGTCGTTACCAAATGCAACGTTTGCAAAACTTCGGAAAAGGATTAGAATGTGTTGACTGAAAGACTTATGACAACATTTCATCACGAAGTAATGAATTCCTTTTGAGGGGAAGAGACTGTACTCTTTTTCCTTAGTCACGGTTTTTATCCCAATGAGTTTTTCCTGACAAGGTTTTAACGAGACAGTCAAATAAGATATTTATGTAAAAGATATGTACTCTTTTTTCCTTCGTTAAGTTTTTTCCCACTGGGTTTTCTTAACAAGGTTTTTAATGAGACATAATCTTCTATCGTAGGAAATCAGGGAAAGTGTTATAATAATGATTGCCTACTAATGTGGGCAACAATTCATTGATTCCCCACTCCGTGATTTCCCTCCCCTTTCCCTTGTTCTCTTCCTCACCCGTGAATCCTTCCTCTCCCCCGTGACTCTTCTGCCTTGCCTATATAAGGCAGTGATATACTGAATGAAAAATAGAGAACTTCTCTGAAGGTTTTTCTCTCTTTTTCTCTTGCTTATTCTCTCTAAATTTATGTAACAATTATAAGAATATATTTCTATACTTTGCTAAAATTTTATAACAAGAGATATGATGCAACAATTATTGTAGCAATAATTGAGTATAACTGAGTGACTTCTTACGTAAGCATTAATAATCAATACCGTGTGCTACTATGCAACCACGCGTATTACTGTACTTTTACTACCGGGTAGTTCAACAGTTTTAACGATAACACTTTCGCCGTTATTTTTATAAAAAGATAATTCTGTCGTTTTCTTACTACGACAATACTTTTATTGTGGGGTCCACCAATAATTGTGTCATCCTACGGATATTCTCCGATAAAAAGAATATTCCCCGACCAAACGAATATTTTATAATAACTTGTATACTTTGAAAATTTTTCACATATCACCCTTAACTTTAACCTTTTATCAATTTAACCATTTACTAAATAGAATAATTATAAGAAAATTGAATACTTTCATTTCATAAAATTCGAGGTCTCACACTGACCATGAATTCTTCACTTCTTTCTCTGTATTTTAATGTTTATTGTTAGAGTTAGGGGCAAAAGAAACTGGTATATGTGAAAATTGGAACCAAAAAACAAATATTTCTATTTGTTTCAACATACTTTTAGTCATACGTTGATAACCACTTGAGATATCCAGCAACAAGATATATATTTACAAAAGGCTTGTATAACATGTTTGAATCTTTCTAAACTTCATATGTATTATACCCCAATTCTCTGCAAAGTCCATTCTCCACCACCTGAAAAACGATAAGAAATAAAAAGAGAATGAATGCTGCCATGACCAAATCCATACCATATGATCAAAAGAAAGGATTATGGATATTACATTAGAATCAACACTTAGGTTTTTTTAATCGCAACATAGACAAATATACCTGATTAGGGATATTACATTAGAATCAACACTTAGGTTTTCTTAATCGCATATAATATGTATTAAAAGAAAGAGAAGGAAATACCTTAACGACGTCATCATCGGCAAAAACAATCAATCGACCCACAAACGCCACAGTTCGTAATCTGTCGATTTGCTCCACCAAAAAGCCCCAAATCGACTTCGTATTCAAGGAGAGATTTGGGATGCGTGTGGGGAGGAGGGAGAGATACAGAACAAAAGAAAAAGTTAGAGGAATCGATTTGGGATGCTGATCGATTGTACATCAATATATATATATATATATATATATATATATATATATATATATATATATATATATTCGAAGAGTGGAAAATCCAGATTTTTCATGGAGAAGAATGAGGAGGAAGATGAGAAAAATGATTGGGTTAATTGAGAAGATGGAAGAGCGGGGAAAAGGAAGGGGAAGAAACTGAAAGCGAAATAAGAGGAAGAGGAACAAATTTGACCAACTTAGTAAATAACTCAGTGAAATTGAACTAAATTAACTCAAATCAATTCTAAATTGGGATCGCCTTTTCTACCTTTATATATAAGGTATTGATTAGTTAGCTTATTATTAAAATTAAAAAAAGTTCCTAAAAGTATTAATGTATGTTATCTTTTAATTGACAATAAAGTACTTTTGCAAAAATCCAAGTTAAGTAAGAATAATGTTATTATTATATCGTACTAGTCCATAGCTAAACGATCATCTATCAAACTTTATTTTATACTATAAATTTTGTAAATCAAATATCAATGTTCTAAAAGGCGCTAGCGGGAGGCGGGCGGCCAGGGGGCCTATGTGATGCCCCCAAAATAGGTATACAACACCCGTTCTGAGTCGCCAAAATATATGGTACAGAAACAACTTCAACTTTATTAATACAATTGTCGTGCAAAATACGACAACACATAAACTGTGAGTTTAAATGTAAATATTGTCAGCTAGACAATATTCACACTCAAATAAATCCTCATTACAATTATTGATACATTATTTTACAAAAATAGCGAGGACTACTAAAACTTCTGTACCCGGATTAGAACTCGCTATGTTCTCGCCTCTTGAGAAGAAAAATGGAACAAAAAAAGAAAAAAGATGAGCTCAACTAGCCCAGTAAAAAATACTATGACTAAGACAACTACTTAACTGTTCAATAGCTGGATTATATATTTCAATCAAATTCAATTTTGGTGAAGACAGAAACTAGGGTTTCAGCAATGGAAGGAGAAGACATGAATATTTGGAACTCATCATTATCGGAGTCGATTTCGATGGTTTCAGCAACAATGGGTCGAGTGATGAGCACTCTCCTCAGTGCTCGTCCCAAGAAGCTCAACGACGTCATTTCTCGGCTCGATTCTGCTCCCGAAACCTATCCTCTTGCGGGTCAGTTTTACACTCTTAAATTTGTCTATCTCTATACAGAGCTGTACAATTAGGCTACGTTTATTAGCAAAAAGGACGAATGGGATACTTCCTTCGGATTATTTTATCCATAATTAGTTCGTTATTTAATTCATAAATTATTTTAATCATTTTTTGTACCTCAAAAATATTATATAATACTAGACCTTGTCATCGTATATTAACTATAACCAATTGGCTTGGTTAATGAAGGATTAATATGATGATATATTTACACAAAAAAGAAAAATTAATTAAGTACCTCTGAAGCGTTATATAACTTTTGGTGCAGAAAGCTTTCTGCAATTGATCAAATCCACGATTCGTAACAGTTAGGTTTAGGTTTAAATCTGTATCGGGAGAGGTTACTGATATCTTTTGTAGGGTTTTGGGCCAACCCAACGCAAAGTAGAGGAGACATGGGTCTTATTTATAGAAATAGTTGAACCACTTCCCTATAAATCTCTCCAACACTTAACTCTCAAACTCTCAGTTACGTTAATCATTTAGTCAATATCATAAATTGACTAATAAACCAAATGGGTCGGAAGCAGCAGCCGGGCATAAGCAGTGTAGCGCACTGCATAAGCAGCAGCCGCGCATGGCGCACGCACGTGGGTAGCGTAGCGCTCCGGCGCTCGTGAGCCTCACGCGCCGCCTTCCTGGCGGTTTTTCGCGGCAGTGCTTTCACAGTTCTTATCGACTCCTTTTTTTGAGTCCAATGCTATGCTCAAACTCTATTTTAGGAGCTTCCATAAGGGAGGTGTAGTGCACATATTTTTATCCGAGACTGAAAAATATCTCAGTCTGTATAACTCCGTTTTAAGTGTATAATATATCGTTGGAAAGCTTACAACGCGTACTACGCATATATATCAATATCACAAAAAATGGATAATCACATAAAAAGTTATGGCTGGTTAAAGTAGGCGGTTTGATTATGTTTTCAAGCTTTTAAAACATTCATCAATGGAGTTTTGTGTAAAACTTCATACATTGACATACATAAGATTGATAATAAACCAAGCTCTGATACCAATGAAGGAATAATATGATCCATGTTATGACATTAAAACAAAAAGAAAAAATTAATTATGTACCTCTGAAGCGTGATATAACTTTTGGTGCGGAAAGCTTTCTGCAATTGATTGTTCGCTGCAATCCAACGACGTCTCCAAACTACGATACAAGAATGGAGCTCAAATCCATGATTCGTACCAGTTAGGTTTAGATCTGTATTGGGAGGTTACTGATATATGTTTTTTAGGGTTTTGGGCCAACTCAAATAATCGCCTATAAACTGAAGAGAGGAGACGTGAGTCTTATAGGTAGAAGTAGTTGAACCACTTCTCTACAAATCTCTCCAACTCAATAGCTCTCAGTTACTTAAATCATTTAGTCAATATCATAAACTGATTAATAAATCAAATTGGTCGGACCGTCCATGGGAGTTCCATTTGGATATCCAAAATCCAACAATTAACTACTTCAAATTCTTTGGCTTGGTTAAAGTTTGAACCCATATTTTAAAAAAAAAACAGGCCAAACCAGTCAACTATTTGTTAAAATTAAATGACTAACACGTAAATAACTTGCATATGAATCGGTTAGTATCCACGAAGCAGAAGCGGTTGAACTGGAATGCCAAATCTACAAGCAACACCACGAACATAGCTACTATGATCCTTCATATAAATACTTTTCGTCAATATAAAGTTGTTATACCTAAACTTATTGATAGAAGCGTGAAAATACTAGAGAGTATTTAGAGAGAAAACTGTCTGAAAAAAATAATACGTTATTTTTACTTAGCTCTACACTATGTAGGAATCAATATTTAACGATGAAACCCAATTAATATGGGATAAGTAACAACTAACTAAATCATGAGATAAAGTATTATCTAAAATATTTTCAATTGATATGGGTCTCTTCCAATACCAATTGGGTTATCCAATATTCATACTCAAGTGGATGTCCATGATCTACGGGTCCAACCCAGATCAATTACTAACACTATTTTGACCCATTTTTTATTTTTTTCAGTTCCTACTAGATATCTTAGCGATCTAGGCCACCCGACTCTTACTTCATCTTTTCCTACTTCTTCCAGCTCCACTAAATTTTCATTAACGTGTACTGTTACTAATTATGAGAAATTAATTAATGCTCTGATAAATTTTTGTTGGGACGAGTCATTAATAATAAAGTACTCCTTCCAGCTTTAAATATCAGATAATTTTTTATTTTCTGAAATTAATTGGGAATATTTACTTTTAAATTCAAAATTGATCATGTGTTTATAAAGTTTTTTTTTTAAAAATCAATTATAAACTATTTAAAAAGTACTACTAACTACAATTTTTTTTTCTTCAAAATTTGAATGTATCACAATTAATTTGATTAAAAAATATCTCATATTGACTTATTAGAATTTTGTTTAAAAAAATTAAACTTGATCTTCTTTGGAGCGAAGAACATAGTCGTCATGGCGTCGCCTAAGCGACGACTAAGCGTCCTGGCGTTGGAGAAGGGCAAGGCAACGCCCTAGCCGCCTAGCCGCCAAGGCTTACGCATTGGTAGCAAATCCAAGTTAAGTGATTAAGTCATTTTTTATCATGACTCATCATAACCTATGTTTTTTTTAATTATCCAAGTAACTCAACCCATGACCTTAACCTAACCTATGACCCTACTACTTTGAATGAGAGTAATGCTTGTTAGGGAGACGAAAATGACTTCACAGTTGATAACTTTGTTTGATCTATGACTAGAAACAAAGTAGAGAGTGGAGACTTTTTCCTAGCGTTAATTATTATGTTTTGGGTTTTAGTATATATAAAATTTTATTGTGCAATATACTTTTGAAATAAAATAAATAATGTATAAATTGCACATTGTTAATCACTTGTCGCCATACGGACGCCATGACGGGTGTCTTATTGCCTAGGCGTCTTGACGGTCAACTACCGTCGCGTCCCGCCTTGGCGCCGTGACAACTATAGCGAAGAATACATGTATGTATTGCTGCTCTTGAAATAATTATGTCTAATCATATCATAACTAAAATTAGAGATACAATTTGATTTTTTTTGAGTCAATTCGCGAAATCTTAAAATTTAAAATTGATACGAAGTTATTTAGTTTTAATACAAACAAATATAACAATTATAAACTACCTAAAAAGTACTACTAATTATCATCTTTGTTGTTTCCAAAACTTGAACAAAATTATATCAATTTGGAGTTTTAGGATTTTGCGAATTGATTTTAAAAAATAAGACAATACTTTTTTTTGAAAAAAAAAATACTATTTGGACTCTTTTTATGAGTATAAAGGTAGAGTGCAATTATAAAAATGCTTATACATAATATTTGATAATTAAAGAAAAGAAAAAAGAAAAGAAAATGTTATTTTGTGACGAAGGGACTTTTCTAAATAAATGTGCATTCTAAGTATGTTTCGTACATATGTTAAAACTAATGCTAGGCCACTTATTCTCTTCTACATTAATCTCTTAGTTATTTTTCTTCTAATTGACGTTGATGAATTTCTGAATTTGGGTTAATTAATTCTCAGGTTTAATTGGTGCATGAGTTTGAAATTAGGTTAATTTTATCCAACAGAAAACTTAGAAACACAATAAGTAAATTTTTTTAGAGCGTATAAAGTTTTTAGAGAGAGAAGTTAAAAGGAAGATAAAAAAAATCAATATATTAAGTAATTTATTTTATTGGGCCATAACAATAGTAAGCTTAAGTTTTGAAAAATGGGTTGACCTATATTGGACCCGTAACTATTTGGTTCTAATCCATGTAACCCATATTTTATTGTGCATTTGATTCGTTGTTTTTTTCCATATTTGCGCATTCAAGAAATATATTGAGCTAGTTTTTAAGTCATATCTAAATTTATTTATATTTTGTACTCTTAATATAATATACCTGTCACATATCTTTAAAAGTTTAGAGAGAGCATAAAAAAATTGAGAGGGAGAGTGTATAAAAAATTAAGAGGGAGAGAAATTATTTAAGAATTTGAGAGAGAGTATAAAATTTTTAGAGAGAGAAAGAAATAAAAAGTATATAAAAAATTGAGCGTAGAAGAATTTTTAGAGATAACAAAGTATCAAAATTTTAGAGGGAGAAAATCTAAAAATTTTAGAGTGTATAAAATTTTTTAGAGAAAGGAAGAATGTATAAAACATTAGAGATAGAAGTTGAAGAAATATAGAAGTTAAATATCATAAATAATTTATTTAATTAGACCATAATAATGGTAAGTTTGAAATTTGAAATATGGGTTGACCTATATTTGACCCATAACTATATGGTTCTAATCCACACAACCCATATTAAAAATGGGTAATGTGGTTTTAGTTCTTAAATAGAACTATAACCAAATTTTGTAAATCAAAATCAACTCATAACCATATTTTGCCAGACCTATATAATACCACATTTCTACTCGGAGTTATAATTCATCATCAATTTTGATGACCGAAAGTTGATGGATTAAATAATTGACTAATCATGGGATAGTCTGAAGTGGTAATAAATTAGTTCAAATAGTCTTTTTCCACCCACAATTCTTTAAAACAAACGTAGCCTTAATTTACCTCTGTTATTTTTTAATTTGTTCTGTTAGTGAATTCTATGTAGTTCCAAAACTTGAAAGTCATCATAATTATATATATATATATATATATATATATATATATATATATATATATATTTGCAGTTCCTTTGGAGGACTTGCTGCGGATTCTTCACAAGTATGTCAGAGACTCAGCTGAAAAGGAGTCAACCTTGGACCATGTTCTCGTTCCCATGATTGAACATGTATGACCATTTGTTGAAATATTATAATTTCTATTTTTATTTCCATTTCCAGTTCAAGTTTATTTTAGTTGATTAATCTGGAAATTTGAAGCGAATTCATTTCATATGCATGAAATGAGATAGTATATGTTTATAATTCTAGGGTAGTTTCGATTGATATTTATTACAGTGTGCCTGTACACAAACCTTTTAATTTATATAATTTTCTTATCAAGCTAGGAATGTTGATATTTTAGGGAGCAAGATGTCCTTAATTTTTTTGACACTTCAACTGGATATCCAGGACAATGATTTAGCACCTTTGGTCCTTCTCCTTAAAACATAAAGTAGGATTGAACTGATAATTACCTACTGTTATGCTCCTTCCGGTGCAACTTAGTCCTCTTGTCCTGCCGCTAGCTCCCTCCCTGGACAAATTGCAAACAAGTCAGTCACATCCTCTTAACTCCCAAGTTAGAAAGTCACGTCTAAAGAGCAACTACCAAATCCCCTCCACTCCAAGCGGTAATCAGCAATACTGGCCATCAGCTCTCTCCCAGTCCCTGGTGATCAGTCATTTTCCTCTTTTAATCCTCTTTTCTTTTCGGTACTTTCTTCTAGGGAAAAGTTTGGAGACTCGTAGTTATTGGTCAACAACTCTCTCCCTGGTGATCAATTCCAGAAATGCATCTAGAGACCAGAAACCAGGGGCAATTTTACCTTTCCTATGAAAAACTTGCATAAAGAAGGAAATGATGATTTACGAACACACAGAAAAAGTGCATTTAAGATGCTTGTTCTGTCTGCACCTTAAGACCAACTCCCTATTGTGAACTGGCATTTTAAAGATTCTACTCCTGACAAATATTCTGTTATCTTTTATTATTTAGTTTGCGTTTAGCTGTATTTCCTTGAAAACTTCCATAAGGTTTATCGTTCAAATTATATAATATCTCTTTTTCCTTTCCTTTTGTTTTTTATAGTCACTGAAATGCAAAGATTCAAAACGCAGCAACCAGACAATGATACTTCTTAATTGGCTATTCCAAGATGATGATGTTTTCCAATCTTTGGCAACAAACTTTGCTAGTTTACTGTTGAGAAAAGATGATCATTACATTTCCTTGGGTTGGTGTATCCTTGCTCGTGATCTTGTTGAAGATGAGATCACTAAGGAACAACTTCAGACAAGTGGTAAACTAATACTCTTAGCAGTATTCGTGTATCTATCTTTAGCTTTTATTTATTTACTTTTTGCCATAACTGTAATCATTTGGGAATTGGGATTAACTCCTACAAGGCTATAACTGTTAATTTTGAGCTATCTTTCAAGTTCAAGCTCCAATTTCAAGCAATAGTTTCTATCTATCTGTTACAAAGCAATACAAAAGTTTATGAAAGGATTATTAATTGATTATCTTATATTAAGCATTAGAGATTAGAGATATACCAATCGTAGATAGTTATTATATTTTTATTATATTAGGTTGATTATTCTTGAAGTTATAATTAAAGTATTAGAATATTGTTAGGAATTGTTTCCTTTTTAAATTAGGTTTTCACCTGTCTTCCACTTCGCAGGTCTACTGTATAGTTGATGTACTCTTTATCATTTTATTGAGTTGAATTATTATTGGTCGGAGTTAAAAGATATGTGCTTTTCTACCCATTTTCTACCCATTTCTTTCTGATTAGATGGTTATTCTTTCATAATAACTAAACTGAATGCGTTTTGGTGGGTCTTCCTCCATCGACCCTGCTTAAAATTGTAACTAGAAGAAACATACACATGCCTGATCGAGTGGGCTACTGGTCTTTGTGGTAATATTAACAGAACATGGAACTCAATGTGTGCAGGTGGAATTAGGGGAGAGGGGAGGAGTAGAGGTGATGCAATGATGCTTCTAGCTTTTTATGCCCTACTGAAGTGGGGGCAGTTAAAGACTTACAATAGAGCATTCTGTGAAGTTGTTAAATGTCATCGTTTGCTAAGCTGTACCATCAACAAAAAAAAACAAATGATTTTTTACTGCTCTGGTTCCACTTTTGATCCCATATGAGAAAACAGGATTTTTGGAGCTATTCTCTAATAGGGAAGGGGATGCAAGTTTGCCTCTCTGTTCTTTTCTATTTACCTTCTCTCTTCCCGGCCCTCCTTAACTATAAGCAACATGCTAAGACCTTTGTCTCAACTGTAACTAAACTATGTGTTGTAGACTCCTAATTGGTTTGATGTGATTTGATGTTTAGTTCAGTATGCATTTTCCTTCCCTCTATTTACCTTATTTTACCCACCCCCCTTTTCAGTATAAGCTACGTGCTAAGACCTTTGTCTCAAATGTGACTATGCCATGTTTTGTAGACTCCTAATTGGTTTATTTGCTTTGATGTTTTATTTGGAATGCATTTTGGAAATTTGACTAAAAATTTGTATAGGAGAACCTTGAGTTATAGAACTCTCAAGTACTGTTTGTTTCCCACTTTTTGAATGTTTTGATCAGAACTGTGGTTTTCTGGGAGCACGTGAAATGCCGTAGTTTAAAAAAGTTCCTCATCTTGCAGTTTGTAGCATTAATTCTCAAATCTCAAAATAAAATAGAACTACTATTTGTCCAAGTCCTTTTGGATTTTGAAGTGTAGTTTTTAATTTTACATAAATCCCTTGATCTCATAATGTGAACCCTGAACCTCCTAATGAGGTGGGGCTAATGTGTGGCATTGACACAACACCCGAGTGATGAAGAGCAACTGAATGTAAATGTTCTCTCCTTGTGCAGGAACAAGGGAGAAGTATGATACATTGTTAAAGATTCTATCTTCACGTGTGAAACATCTTTTATTGATTGCGTGCAATGGAAGGTACATGTTTTACCTATTTTTTGGCCCTTTTTTATTTGCAGGTCTGCATTTAGCTACAAATCAGACATTGTTTAATTCATATATATACACACACACACATATATATTGGAAGCAAATTTTGCTTTTAATTTAGGTGGTTTTTATCAGTCATCCTCGCAAGCGTCGGACTAATTGGTCTGTTTTTATTGCATGGCGTGCCAAATGAATCCTGATACTGAAGCCTTTGGTGTTCAGTATTTATTTAAATTCATTAATTCCTTGCAGTTGATCATTTTTTTTTTCAAATTTTTTCCTCCTGGTAAATGTGATTCTGAAGCGGTTAATGCGTTGGTGATGTAGCATTAATCTAATATTTTTTGATAAGTAGCATTGTTTTAAGTTATTGCTACCAATAGGAGAAGTCTAACAGATATTCTTAGTTCTGGTTGAGGTTTGCATTAGAGAGCAGTTGACCCTTACTTGAAAATCAGGGAGGGGGGAAAGAGGGAATCAGAGTACCTTCCTCGCAAAGAATCGGTAGAGAAACACACTATAAAATCACAAAGCTTTACTCATATCAATTCATATTAAATTATCTTCAAATAAGTAATGATTACAACGCCCAAGTAAAAACCCTAATTTAAAAAAATGAACCAACTCCTAAATAATTATCTACATGACTAGCCATCTTTGGATCCTCAAGTTGTATTTGCCTTGGCAGGCAACTAAATAATTTCTTGAGTTTCTTTGTATTCATATAAATTGGTTCTGCTATCTATTTAATGCTGTTTCCCCAATTGTCTTATGTTCTTGTTAACCTAATTTCTTGTTACTTGTCACTTTAGCACTTTTCAGGGTGGGTTTGAGTTGCCAACTCGCCTATCAGTGGCTGCTGCGGATTGTGTTATAGCTCTCACTATAGCAGTGACAAGAAAGGATATGGTTTCTGACATTTTCGATAACAGGAGAAAACCACCTAAACCCAATGCACCAAATCATTCAATTACCTTGGAACGACCTGGTGCTAGTAATGTGAAGAAAGTGAAACCAATCAGTATAACGCCTGAACTATCTAGCAATATGGAGATGCGATTGCTGCTTTGGAATCTTTTAGGTGAAGTCATCATTCTAGTGCAGAGACTCATTGCTGTATGTCCTCAACTCATCTTCTTTTACTCTTACATATGGGATTCTTTTTCAGTCTACCCCAACTACTATGGGACAAAAAAAGTTGTTATTATTTTGACTTATCTGTGCAGTTATTATGAGATTTTTGGAGGTTACTAGCCATCCCCTCTTTCAGTACTGATTTTTTTTCCTTTTAATTTTATAAATTAGTTCTGTGATTTTTTTTCTTTTTTAAGAAATTAGTTCTTCTGTGAAACTTCCATGTGTGAAAACAATTTAACTGAAGGAACAAGGAAACATGAAAATGTAGCTGTGAGATGCAGTCCAACCATGCCACTGCTTGTCTTGTGAAATATATAGTAAGATTTAAAATAAATTTTTTTTATTCATGATTGTGAATATTTTCTGCAACAGGTTGTGTTTTTTATTCTTATTTTTATTTATTTATTTATAAATTTATAAGTATAGGGTAACATACATTTTTCTTATTTTCATTCTGTCTTTTTAATTCATGCATCAAGTAATTATTTTGTTTCAAGCGAAGCAGTTATTCTCATTTAAAAATGTATGCTGCCATAGTTAACTTATAGCTAGAAGAAGTTTAAACCAAGTAACCTATTCAATTTTTTTGCCATATGATCAGGCAATTAACTCTTAAATGCATCTGTACATTGCAGTGGAGCAGGAAAAGCCGACCTTTGCATGCAATAGGATTGGAGAGAGTATTGAAGTGGTTGCAAAAGATGAAACATCATTATGGTTGCTTCCAATCCAAGTCAGGTGTTATTCCCATTTCCCGCTTTAAGCATTTTATAAGTTGTGTTTTCTGTAATTTTTATGATTCTCATTTATTTTATCTTACATTATAAATGGAAGGTAGGTCCGCAAATGGTGAACACTGGTGCATTGCTTCTCTCTTCTTGTTGGAAACATTGCAGTGTCCTCTTGCACTTGGAAGATCACAAATTTTCTCAATGCTACAGAGAATTATTGAACCAGTACTTGTCTGGCATTCAGGTTAATTTACCGAAAGTATTGCTTTGTGTAGCTTAATCTGCCAATGATTATGAGTTGATTACTGAGACGAGTAGGATGTGTAAGTTTGATACTTGATAATATGTACTGCTCATTTCTATATTCCTAAAATGGAAAAGAATAAGAAATTGGGTTTCAGAATTTAGCGATGAGATTGGAAGATTTTACTTTAGAGACAAATCTTGGGGATTTTCTAGAAAAAAATGGATATGACCCAGGTTACAACGGCTGTGTTGGATAGTTGAAACAATGATCTTAAAATGATAAAGTAGATCTGATCAGGCATATTTCGGAGTTGCTTTCCTTCTCAAAATCTGCACACTACCACTATATATGATAAATCCAGTAAACATTATTAAATATTTTTTCATGCATGGAATTGGGAACATGGATGAGGTTAAACTGTTGCGGAAAGGAAAGAGGTCACTTCCCTTCATCAACATATCCAAGATATTCTATGATTCCCCCAAATCCGTGTACTATTCAGCAGATCTGGTGCTCACTATTCATCATCATCTACACCATCCAACTAATAACATAATCTAAAACACATAAAATAATTACAAATATGTCTTACAATCCTCCCATGTTCTAAACCATACTAAAAATTACAAACTGATTAAAAAATGTTACGTCATTAATAATATAATTCTAATACATCAATACATTTATTATTCCTTAGTTTTCCCTTTTCCTTTATCTTTGCTTGACCCTTCAGGTCCTGCTTTAGCTGAAAAATATTAGATTTGCAAGAGTGAGCAACTACTTTGCTCAACAAGTACAAAAAATACAATGAAAAGATATTTATATCTTATATTCATTTGAATAACACCACTGATGAATGAACAATTTAGAGTAAGAAAATAACATTTTCACAAGAAAATAAATTTGTAATCTCAGAGGCTTAACATGATTCAATTTTTTTTGAAAAACAACTGATTGGTCAAAGAGACCGTGAACTATTTAAAAATTGTTCATCAGTCGGGGACTGAGAACTCTCCAAAACTGTTCAACAGTCACAAAGACTGCGAACTCTCCATAGATTTTCATTAGGGGATCAACTCAACAACACCCCATGTTACGTGTAACATCATCTCCATACTTATTTTTGATAGCGTATGTTGGTCTCCATACTATTTCTTGGGTTATTTTACTCAGTTATCAGAGTTCGCACCAAAGTAATTTGGTTTTGATCACATTAACTATCTCCAAGGAACATTCAATAATTTAAATAATCATATCAACAGAGTTTAGCTGAAACAAATAGTATAAACTCATTTCTTAAAACAGTTCATGAATAAAAGAACTTTCCAGAATAAAATATAGTTCAATAACTGAACGAGTTTTAAAAGCACACAAGTGCGAGAACTTATCTGTATTGAGTGTACTTCCCTCGTTTAAGTTACTCACTTCCTCTGAATGGTAACCTACATCATTCATGAGGATTTATATAATTAGCTCAGCTATTATTATTAATAGTTACCGTCGAAAACTTTTCGCAAAGCCGTTTCGGTATTTTCATGTAAACTCGTTCCCAAGCATACTCTTATTCCATTTTTATAACCTCACTCTTATAACGTCCATTTAACACTCACATAAGCTTATATGTTCCATTTTAACATATATTAATTGATAGAATTATTTTACACATTTTCTGTTTTACTTTAATTAATTTTTCTTATTTTTCTTAACTTTGTTTTCTCTATTAGACCTCTTTAACTATTTATTATTTTTTCTTCTTCTGTCCAGACTTAGATAATTACATTTTAGATGTTTTATGTTTTTTAAGCTTTATTTACTATTTATTTAAAGGTCATTTCTGTCCAAACTTGCAGTATTCCTCATAATTCTAAATTAATTCCAAAATTCATGAATTTTGGTCAGTAAGTTCTATACATCAGTGGGTATCTCCACCTAAATTTTATCCCAAAATGAGTTACAGAACTCAAGTTATACACGATTTAATTTTCCAATTTCTAAATTTGTTTGGGTCATAACTTCCTCTCTACAAGTCCATTTGATTTCATCTTTGGACAATACACTCCTTATACCACCAGGTATTACACGTAAAATGTTCAGAATATTTCACCCAACTTAACTGTCAAAAACATAGCCCAGAAAATTTTTAGGCAGGGGGTTTTCGACACTGTCCAGTCTTGGTTCAAAAATCACCATAAATAATTTACTAGGAATTTGAGTCTCAAATTTTTACAGAACTTAGGTAACTCAATGAGGTACCTCACACAACAAGCCTCATGTCAAAATTCATTATACATTAAGAGATCTATATTTTACAATTTAAGGCTCTGTTTTAGAGTTAAATCTACACACAATAGATTATTTCTTCTCATCTTCTTCTATCTTTATCTTTTAATGTGTATTCAATTGTGGATTCTTAGTTTTAATTCAATAATTATGAACTAATTCTTTGTTTGAGATTACAATGGATCTTATTGTGTAGTTTATTTTAATATGCTTCGTTATCAATTATTATTTTCTATTGTGAGGATTGTCTATTGTGATTTGTAATTAATTGTTTAATTGATTGGCCATCAATTACCGTGATAATCTATATGAACTCGAGAGATGAAGTATAGATTTAGATCTAATCATGATAGCATGTGTTCAGGATTTTGTTAGTAGCTTAAACTTGATGTGTGTTAAGGTAGAGATATGCTTGACATCGCATGTAATCGGGTAGAGAACTTATTCTTCAACCTTCTTCAATTGTAATTCACATAGAGATATAGTGGGTTAGTTGATTAAGGTGTTTAACGAATTTCTATCTTAATTGTGGATTGACGTTAATACGGTATTAGTGCATCGAGAGGTGGTTAATACTACTCTAGTGTTCTTGATTAACAATTCGGGATAGAGAATAATTGATGAGAAGTGTGTTAACCTAAATGAAGCAATAAGTGAAGTTGTGATCTTAAATCTCCATAATCTGATTTTTAATTAGTGGTAATTAGAATTAGTTTAGTTAAATATTTTAATTTATAACATTAAATTCATTTGTTTAAATAAGATTGAGTTGGTTACGGGTTAGTACTTGGTGATTTTTATTAACTAATTCTCTGTGGGAACGATACTCAACTTATCACTTTATTACTTGTTGACCACGTATACTTGCGTGTTGTGCGTATATAGATTTTACCCAACAATTGTCTATCCTCCTTGTTGCAGAAAAGAATAATGAATTATTGTTGAAAAACCATCAAGTACGGCCAACGGGTGCTACCCCATTTCCAGATATTAACAGCACGTCATTCCAGCAGAATAAATGTGACAATAGATGGCCATATAATAAGAAGCCTTGGGGGCGAAAGAATAAACGAGGCCATCATAACAACAAATTCCAGAACCATGACAATTCAGGCCACCAGAAGTGGCAAGTGTTTGGGTCGGGTAAAAATAATGAAAATGCAACACAGATAAAGAACAAACCAGATGTTTGTTTTAGGTGTGGGATGAATTGACATTGGTTGCGTACCTGTCGTACGTCGAGGCATCTGGTTAATTTATTCTAGGAGTCTCAAAAGAATAAAGTAATGGAGGTAGAAAATAACTTTATTAATCATCAATTGAATATTGTTGATGTTCCATCAATGACCAACAATGAGAAAAAGGTTGTTGATATTACTAGACCTTCTTAAAGTATCTTTTGGGATATCGTTTAATTTTTGTTTTAATTAAACATCATGCATGTATAATATAATTTGTTTTCATTCTATACGTGGTATGTGTTTATCATGAATAAAATTATATATGAAATGTAATTTTTCTTATTTATGTTTTTACATATGTCAGACCATCTTTAATGAATATCTTCTCATCACTTCTATTATTTATGAAAAATAGAATATCCTAGAAAAATTTCATTCAATTTCTTCTGGATTATATACTATGAAAATTAGAGCAATCGAGTCTCATACTGTTATAATTCTAAAAATTCTAGATCCCAAATCCTTTATGTTTTGGCATGAAAGACTCGGTCATCCAGGTACTTCTATGATGCGTCGTATTATTGAAAATTCTATTAGTCATCGTCTCAAAAATAAAAAGATTTTTCCTAGTAGTGAATTTCCTTGTGGTGCGTGTTCTCGAGGAAAATTAATTATTCGACCATCACCAGTAAAAGTTTATAAAGAAGCCCCAAAATTCCTAGAAAGAATTCAATGAGACATTTGTGGACCTATTCATCCATTGTCTGGCCCATTTCGATATTTCATGGTTTTAATAGATGCTTCAACTAAATGGTCTTATGTTTGTATTCTCTCTTCTCGAAATTTTGTCTTCTCAAAACTTCTTGCTCAAATAATCAAGTTACGGGCTCAGTTCTCGGATAATCCAATCAAGTCAATTCAACTTGATAACGCAGTTGAATTTTCATCAATGACTTTTAATGATTTTTGTATGCTATTGGAATATCCATTGAGCATTCTGTTCCTCATATTTATACACAAAAAGGTTTAGCTGAATCTTTAATAAAAAGACTTCAACTAATTGCTCGACCATTAATATTAATGGCTAACTTACCTACCTCAGTTTGGGGTCATGCAATTCTTCATGCTGTAGCCATCATTCGAGTAAGACCGTCTCTTCATAAATTTTCTCCTCTACAGTTAGTTCTTGGACAGATATCCAACATATCACACTTTTGAGTTTTTGGAAGTGCAGTATATGTTCCAATTTCACCTATACAAAGAACTAAAATGGGAGCCCAACGAAGAATATGTATTTATGTTAGTTTTGATTCTCCTATTATCAGATATCTTGAGCCTTTAACTGGAGATGTTTTTAATAGATTGTCATTTTGATGAATTTATATTTCCACCATTAGGAGGGAAAGTTTTAAATAAAAAACCCTCTGAGATATCATGGAATGCATCAGAATTGAATTCACTTGATCCTCGTACAAAACAATGTGAAATTGAAGTTCAAAGAATAATTTATTTATAAAATATTGCAAATCAATTTCTAGATGCATTTAATGATGCTAGAAAAATGATAAAGTCATATACACATGCAGTGAATACTCTAGAAGAGATAGAAATACCTATTGAAAAATCAATTTCTAGAGAATTGACAAATAAGGTAATAGAAGAATCTAAACCACACCAGAAGCGTGGAAGACCGATTGGTGCAAAAGACACTGTAGCACGAAAATCAAAAGCAAATAAGGGAATCCCAGAAGGAATACCTGCTCCAGAAGTAGCAGTACTTATTTCAAGAGTGGAAATAGCCCCAGAAGAGGTACAAATCGCTCCAGAAGTAGTACTTATTCCAAGAGTTGGAATAGCCCCAGAAGAGGTTCAAAATCTCAGTGAAGGGATAAGAGATGAACACCAAGAGATCTCAATAAATTATGTACATGATGAGAAGCTATGGGATCGATGCAAAGTCATGATTGACGATATATTTGCTTTCTCTATAGCATTAGATATTACTTTGATTCGTGACATGGATCCTGAACCACAAAACGTGGAAGAATGTCGGAAAAAAAAAGATTGGCCAAAATAGAAAAATGATATTCAAACTGAGCTACAATCTCTATTGAAAAGAGAAGTATTTGGACAAGTAGTTTAAACACCGCTGGGTGTAATCCCGGTTGGAAACAAATGGGTATTTGTACGAAAGCGAAATGAGAAAAATGGAATTGTGAGATATAAAGCCCGACTTGTAGCTCAAGGGTTTTCACAAAAAATTGGTATTGATTATTAGGATAAAGACTCTCCAGTACGTAATGGATGGAGTCACTTTTCTCTTTTTGATAGGTATGGCAACCATGGAAGGTTTGGAAACACGTCTAATGGATGTGGTAATAACATACCTATATGGCTCACTTGACAGTGAGATTTACATGAGAATCCCTGAAGGATTGAAAATCACTGAATCACAAAGGCCTAGTCACATATATTCAATCAAGTTACAACACTCATTATATGTGTTGAAACAGTCTGGTCGTATGTGGTATAATCGACTTAGTGATTATTTAATAAAAGATGGATATATAAATGATCATGTATGTCCATGTGTTTTTATTAAGAATCACAAAGTGGATTTTCCATCATTGCTGTATATGTGGATGATTTGAATTTTGTAGGTACTCCTGAAGAACTCACAAGAACTACTACTTATTTAAAAGATGAATTTGAAATGAAAGATCTTGGAAAGACAAAATTCTGTTTGGAAATACAAGTGGAGCATTTAGCATCTGAAATTTTTATTCATCAATCCACATATGCTGAAAAGATTCTCAGTCGTTTTCATATGGATAAAGCTCATCCTTTGACTACCCAGATGGTTGTTCGATCTTTAGAAGTTGATAAAGATCCATTTCGGCCTCAAGAAAGTCGGTATTACACGTAAAATGTTCAGAATATTTCACCCAACTTAACTGTCAAAAACATAGCCCAGAAAATTTTTAGGCAGGGGGTTTTCGACACTGTCCAGTCTTGGTTCAAAAATCACCATAAATAATTTACTAGGAATTTGAGTCTCAAATTTTTACAGAACTTAGGTAACTCAATGAGGTACCTCACACAACAAGCCTCATGTCAAAATTCATTATACATTAAGAGTTCTATATTTTACAATTTAAGGCTCTGTTTTAGAGTTTTTAACTAAGCTAGTTTCAAGCCTTCTTGTTTTCTTTGTGACTGCGATATTTTCTCCATGATCCAAGGCTGTACAACATAGATCTCTTAAGTTTTAGGTCTAAACATGCATGGTACTTAGTTATTCTCATAGAAGAAATAACTTTTATAAGAAAATTAGATTCTAGATGGATTAGGTTTTACCTAGTTGTGTTCTTGCTTTTCTTTCTTCTTGATCTTCTTGTTTTTGCTTCTAGCTTGGATTTTCCTCTCCTTCTCCTTCTATAGCTGCCAAGCTTCTTCCTTCTCTCTCTCTCTCTCTATCAGCTTTATATTTTTAGGAAAGTAAAATGAAGTATACTTGCTTTCTCCTATATATATATAGATATTGAACCCAAGCTACATTAATTGGATTTGTAAATTACTCCTATCATTTTGATTTGTTGTTATAAAGTGAGCCACATTTTTTTTTGCTAGTTTGTGAGCCACATTTTTCTTCCAACCAATTTTGTTTCATTAGTTGGATTTACAATTTACTTCTATTAATTTGGTTTTTGTGGTTATAAAGTGATTCACATTTCTTAACTTCATTAGTTGTATTTTCAACTAACTTCTATCTTTTAAGGATATTCATTCTACTATCACATTAGAATTTTCACTCTACTATTCCATCAGATTTCCACTCTAAGATTAGTCAAGGTTTTCACTCTACGATTTCTTCAAATTTTCCATTCTAAGATTCATCAGGTTTTCACTCTACGATTTCATCAGATTTCCACTCTAAGATTTGTCAGGTTTTGACTACGATTTCATCTGATTTCCACTAAGATTCGTCAGGTTTTCACTCTACGATTTCATCTAAAATTATGAATTTACTTCTCATTAAAATTTACATTTACAATTACATACATATAGGGTTTGGATTATTACATATTCACATTTTCTAATTTTATTACATTAAAAGGCAAAATTTGTGGCATTACCTCAGAAAATTGTTTGCAGTTTCCCAGCTTTACTTTGAAGCTCCAATTGTTATCATATTTACCACAATTATATATGTTCGGGAGCATTTTACTGACCTTCACGAGGGCTGAAGGCCTGACGTTAGAAGGGCTTTAGGAGACTATTGGGCTGAAGCCCATAGAGAAGTTGGAGTTGTTCGGGTCGGCGTCCGAGTCCTTTTTGGCCGGAGCCTCATTTTAGTGGATACTCTTCGGGTTCGGTGTCCGAGTCCTTTGGGTCGGATACATTACCCTGTCGTGTGGAGTTCGGGGTCGGGTCTTCGAGTCCTTTGGGCCGAAGCCCAGACCTGATGGTGGGATTGTTTGGGCCTGCACAGTGGACTCTCCTGCGTGCATAGTTCAGGATCCTAATCATAATTGAATAATGTAACTCCAAAGGTAGTGGTTGGATTGGATTCCACCTGCACTTTTTAAGGAGATTGTGTTGGACCCAAGTTATGGTAACTACCATGACTAGGAGTCTAATCCGACTTGGAGAAGGATTCTAAAGGTGGTGAGCACTATAAATACAAGGCCAAGGTTACAATTAAAAGGTAATACTGTTTTCAAGCACTAAACACTTAACCTCCATTGTTAAACCTTGTGAACGGCCTGTATTTATTCTCACACCGGAGCTATCCCCTGGCGGCACACGCCGTCAAGCTTATGTGTGATTTGTTATTGTGCAGGTTCTAGCGCGTGGATTTTGTGATTGGACGCGCCGGCGAAACTTGGAGTTAACATTGGCGCTAGAAGGAGGGCTTTTAGTGCTTAATCAATCACAGTCAGACTTTTCTGGTAAGAGGCTATGGCGAGCATGGAGTATGTTGTTTCTGACTACGAAAAGGCCAAAACACACCAGACCACCCAGGTGAGAGGGTCGGTGAAAGACAGACTGAGTTCCAGAATCCAGGGAGATCAGGTGGAACCGCCTGCCTCCCCTCGGCGAAGATTCTTCCACGACGGCCAGCGTACCACCAACCAGGCCAGTCGGGCAGACGAGAATCACTCACGGGCACTGGAGGTGCATGGGAAAGGCCGAGGCGAGGGCAGTCAGGATCAAAGAGAGCTTATCCTACAGAAGAAGATGTAGCAGAACAAAGATGCCATGATGGCCCTGCGTCTTCAGTAAGACGAACTCGAGCGGCAGATGGCTAATATGGCTGGAGAACAGGAGACATCCTCAAAAAGGCGTAGGCCTCAGAGCCGATCCCGGTCACCCCGATGGGGAGAAGCCGATAAGGAAAGTAGTAGGTATCGAAGCCGCTCGAGGGATGGCCGAAGCCGGAGGAGTAGCCGTTCAGCAGAGCGACGATCAGAACATCCAGGCAGGTCGGGATTGAGGAGGGACGGGACTCCTGAACATGGGCGGGACAGACCCTGATCATCCCCCCATGAGGAAGAGTCCGACCCCCTAGCTCGAAGGGTGGCAGAATTGGAAAAATTGCTGTTGGCAAAGAACTCGATGGGGGTGCCTACGACTTAAATAGGGTCGCCCTTCTCGCCCGAAATCAACAGCGTGACAGCCGATCCCAAAAAGAAGATGCCCCCAATGGAGACCTATGATGGGCTGGGGGATCCGTATGACCATTCGGATGGGTACGATAGGCTGATTGTAACGCCCCGAAATCCGGTCTATCTTCACACCCGGATTCCGTACGTCACGATCCCATCTTCTTCCAAACATATATCATTATTATATACCAAAATATAACAACATACACTCTCAAAACCCAGGTTCTAAAAACCGTATAACCTTTCTCATTATAAATAATGATAAATACATTATTCATTCCATCTTACAAGAGTGACTTTCATCCGCCACAAAGGTTACATAACAGTTCATTAAACTAATCTAAAGTTCATTTAACTTATTTTATATTACAAGTCTTCACTTGATCTTTTCGCTCATCCACATTCTGAATGACACTTCATCTGGATACCGTCAGTTTGATCTTTACGAGATCCTTAAGTTCTTCTAACATCGTTCGCTGAAAATGTTTTTCATTTAAAGCAAGTGTGAGCATTCAATTGCCCAGCAAGTCATAACAGTTGAACAAACATCTTCAAGAATTCAAACATTCTTTTAAGACTTTAATAACCGAACAAAGGTTATGAAGCAGCTTGAATAATAGGAATAATCTCGATTCCTATCATTTTAAAACAATATTCACTTTAATTTAAAATACTTTCATTCTTCTACCTTTTTCATACACATTCTGTCTGGCTAGAATCATTAGCACAGACTTAACAATAACGGATCATGTATAAACAGAGCATTCTCTTATTGAACAGTTAAATCACAGAACAGTTCATTTCATAGAAACACTGAAGTGTTCACATTGTGGCTCAAGGCCTCATACGTTCTACCACCTTGTACAAATATCGCACATTAGCACATAGACGGAACTTCTCAAGTTCAACATCTGAGAAGTTTAAGAAACTAGCATTCATTTGAAATATGAATGAAGTTAGGAAACTTGCCTTACGCCCAGCTACAACTTATGCTGAACTGCTCATTCCAGTTCCTATGTAGCACATAAGAAAAACAACACATACACTAATTAGTCATGTATATTTGACTTATGCATTAGTTTGATTAACTTTACTTCCTACGATTCGCGTTCTTGCAACCTAGGTTTACACGACCACATTCATTACCGTTCTACGGCTTCATGACATATGGAGATGTCTTACTTTTACATTCATCATCTTTGATGTTTTACATTTTATCTTCTTCTTATTACTTCTCTAGGATTCAGCACACATCGCTTCTCTGCTAGTAGTCCATATGGTACTCTGAGTGGTTTCCCACAAACAACCAACAAACAAGTTCCCGTCTCATCTATAATGCCCATAACAGTGAGTTAGATCGGTTACCAGTTTTGTATATACCTTCGCTCTCTGAAGGAATTGTTTAGCCAAGCTCCTATATGTCAACCATCAATGGTTACGATTGTACTACAACTTAAACTTATCGTAACTTATCTTAACCATTAACTATAACGTTCGTTAAGTTAATTTCTTATTCCTTACGGCTTTCTGACAACTAAATGTCATACCTCGAGATTTATTCTTATACGACTCACCTTCGGCTTTCATTAATCTTATTACCGTTCATTACGGCTTTCTTAATACCATTCGTATCTTACTTAATACTTTCGTTATCCCTTACTTGAACCCCATGTTCATTAGTCATTCTTATTATCCAAGCCATACCGTTCGTTGTATGCTAAGACTGTTCATTTATTGCAACAGCGTTGCGTACACAGCGTCTATACGCTTCACTCTTATCTCTCACTATCATGACATAACATCGAAATGTTATTCATTACCCTCGTCACTCAATGTCTAAGGAATCACAGCCATAGCAATCCCTCACGTTTGTTCATTGCGACTACGGTCCCCAGACATCGGTTATGTAACTCGCGTTTAAAATTCTTTGTCTTTTAATCTCGTTTAATCTTTCCGTTCAACCTTCATTTAAGGTTTAAATTACTTGCTTAAGTGTTACATTAGTTGAACATTATGTTCTTTATCTTCCCATACGTTTCCCCCCAAGAGTTGAGCAGTTAAAGCTCTTCTCTAGCTTTTTCCTACACTGGCGCTGCGGTGCCACTCTCCCTTCTATTTCTCGCGCCGCGGCGCGAGTTTGTAGTACCCGGCTCTGTGGTCTGGCGCTGCAGCGCCACCTTACAAGGCATGGTTGGCGCCGCGACGCCAAGCCCTAATTCTTGATAATTTCTTTTAAGTGTTAACTTCATTTTGAGACGCTACTTCCCGATCTCATAACTCCTTCGTTATAACTTCGAATGAGGTCATTCCAAAGCCATTCTCTTCCTTATCTTATGTACTTCAATCCCCCTCGGACAGAACTTCATTCTGAATCCGTTAACGTGCCATTCGATTGGCTTGATCTTCACCCTTCGTTTATTTAACGTTTTTAACGCTCTTTGTTTGTTCGTCCGTAATTCGGTCATCCGAACTCGGAATTTGTTCGTTCTTGAGTCCCCGGCTTACGTTTTCTATGTTCTCTCACATTCTTATGAAACCCTACACGTTCGGGTTCATTTACTAACTTTCTAATTCTCATTTATCTTTTACAAAATTTTCGCCATAACTTCGTTATAGCTAAGTTTTAATCCGTTCTTCATGAACGTTTCTACCGTTCCTAACCAAGCAATATGCATCAAACTTATACGCGATGGTTTTAAACTTGTCCATCAACAACAAATATCCTATGATGGTTTTAAATTTGTCCATCAACAATGTTCTTCGTGTTCTTCGCATGTTTTTCGTTCGTTCTTCATTTTAATTGATATTTTGGATTACGATTTCACTTTTTATTGGAATTTGATGTTATGGAACATCATTCCTTACTTATTTCACCTACTTATTCATATAATCCACTCGGATCGTTCTAATTCATTACGAATCTTATACTTCCTTAAGAAATTTATTTACTAAACTTCAAATTCTTATTTTCATTATTTCTCATGATTTCAACCATATGAAATCATTCCTAACATCATCTACTTCTTATCTTCATTAAGTTATGTTTTAAACATATAAAACTTTAAAGAAAATCTAACATAGAAGTTATGTTTTAATACCTTTCCTCTTTATTTTTCTTCTGCTAGACAAAACCGGCGATTTGCTAGCTTTTCCATTTCACGAACTTTTTCGATCCGAACATTCATGCTTATGCTCTTCCTTCTCCCTCTCCATTTGAATTCTCTCTCTCTCTAGTGTATGATTTTTCAAAATCTCATTTAAATGAAATCTAGCTTCCTATTTATAGATTTTCCAAAGCTAGGGCAAAATAGTCATTTCACCCCTAACCTCCTTACTATTCACACCTCCATACTATTCATTACATAAGTGTTAAGTTAACTTAGCCCTTAAGTCTACTTAGCCTTTAAGTTACGTGATTCCGTCTTTCGGGTTTTCGACCGACAGTTTTAAAAACTGCTATTCTCGGAATTCAAATATTTTTGGATATTTCGTCTTTCCTTTACCGATTAAATTTTACGTATTCTTCGGATTCCTAAAAAACTGAAAAACACTTTTTGGCGTTAAGCGTTTTCCTTCACGTTGTATCCTAACGTAGCTAAATGAATGAAAAGTACATAGCAATACTTTTCGTCATTTTTTATTTTGTCTGATTTCTGCACGTTTTTCGAGAAAAACTTTTATCGACTTAACTTTTCAAGATATATTATCGTCAAATCTTTTGACGGAATGTCATTTTGACATACCGAACTCTCAGAACGGCTTAGGTTATTCAAACCCTAACCCTTAGGTTTCGTTGGGTGAATAGTACCTATTTCGTCTTTTTCCCCGGAAATATTTTTTTTCTCGGAAATTTTTTATTTTCGTCTTGAAAATTCTTACTCGTTCAATATAGATCGTAGCCAGAATCCTCCTAACTTATAATCATCCTTGGTTCTAGAACAATTAATAAACAATCACATAATATTATTAATAAAAATTCATTTTATTAATAACTAATTCTTTAAACTTAAATTCTAGAAAATCCGAATTTCCGGGTCGTTACACTGATGACATACTACGGCCATTCTGATGCGGCCAAGTGTCACATGTTCGCAACCACTCTGAAGAAGAGCGCCCGAGAATGGATGGGGACCTTGGCGGTGAGATCAATTAATTCGTGGAATGATCTTCGGGAGAAATTTAATGCTCGGTTCGGGAGTAACAAGAGGCGGGGAAAGATCACAACTTCACTCATGCAGGTCAGACAGAAGTCAGATGAAAGCCTAGGATAGTACGTCAAAAGGTTCCGAGAGGCTGTGGGGTCGGTAGCAGAGTCAAAGAAGTTGATGAAGGATTTGGTGATCGACCCTCCGGCTGACTTGACAGAAGATTTCTACCGAGCCGAGGGTCACATAGCAATAGAAGAGGCGATGGGGAACTTCAAACCGCAATTTCAAACTTATGAGAAGTCCAAGGATCGAGATAAGCAGAGTTATCAGAAGTTAGACAATCAGGGGAGGTCGGATAATTACAGTAAGAAAAGCTACAATGGGGGAGGGTCGGGCAACGAACGACCACCTTTCCCAAACAAGAATGTCAACAAAGTCTACATTGCCCTTAACACGGACCGGGCTAAAATACTGGAGGAGATGCGAAATAAACTCTTTTTCGAACCATGCCAAGCAATCCCGAAGCCTGGGAAGAGGGGTCGGGACAAATATTGTGCGTACCATCAGTGTCAGGGGCATACGACGGAGGAGTGCAACAACCTGAAGGATCTGATAGAGAAGAACGTCAAGAATGGGCAGCAGGTGCAGTATGTGGTCGGTCGAAAAGGTTCAGAAGTCCCCCGGGAGGAGAACAGGGATCCGACTCGGGAAGCACGACCTCAACTGCACCCACAAGCCCGAGGGGTTATTGATGTGATATTGGGCGGGTCGGTAGGGCGTGTAACCGGTAGGAAGAGGAGCGGGCATCTCGAGGCCGTATTGTCGGTAGTTGGTACATCGCCCAGAAAGGATAGGGCATATTCAGGAGTATCCATTTCTTTCTCGGATGAAGACTATCCTACCGACCATATTGAACCACATGATGGGGCGCTGATAATAACTGCAAAGGTCGGGCCAATAGACATGAAAAGAATGATGATCGATAACGGGTCCTCGGTCGATATACTCTACACGCATGCCTATCAGAGGATGGATCTGGAAGGAAAAAAGATGGACTTGGGTGGAGAAGGTCCGTTATACGGTTTCAGTGGCGACCCGGTGCATGTGTCAGGAACGATAGAGCTACCAGTCAGGTTCGGCACAGCCCCTCAGCAAGCAGAAATAATGGTGAAATTTTTTGTAGTACAAGTGGATTCGGCCTACAACGCCATCTTGGGGAGGCCGACATTAGCTGCATTACTGGCAGTGACGTCTATACCTCACTTCAAAATCAAGTTTCCGACATCGAACGGGATCGGGGAGGTAAAAGGTGATCTAGACATTGCCCGAAGGTGTTATCAGAATACTTTGATTTCCTCAGGGGTCGGGGTTAGCAAACAGAAACAGGCAATGGCCATCGAGATAGAGCCATTCACTGAGAGCAGTACTGAACCCATGGCACTGCCGGCAGAAGAGACAGAAGATGTGGAATTGATACCTGGGAATCCGGAAAAACTGATCAAAATTGGGGCAGTATTAATAGAATCGCTGCGAATTGGTCTGGTGGATTTACTTCGGGTGTATGCCAATTTCTTCGCTTGGGAGCCTAGCGACATGTCGGGGGTAAGCGAATCGGTGGCACTGCACAGGCTGCATACAGACCCGAAGTGGAAACCAGTGATACAGAAAAGAAGGATCTTCGCCCCGGAAAGGTAGAGGATCATAGATGAAGAGATTACTAAACTGCTGGAGGCGGGATTCATCTTCGAGATCGACTATCCCGAATGGCTGGCGAATGTGGTTTTGGTTCAGAAGCAAAATGGGAAGTGGAGGTTGTGCATCGACTACACGGATCTGAATAAGGCATGCCGAAAAGATTTCTATCCTCTACCCAACATAGACCAGCTCATTGATGCCACTTTAGGGTATGGAATGTTAAGTTTCATGGACAGCTTTCTCGGGATACCACCAAATTTCGATGAGCAAGGATGACATCCCGAAGACAAGCTTTATCACACATCGAGCTATATATGCGTATCGGAAGATGACATTCGGATTGCTGAACGCAGGGGTAACTTATCAACGAATGATGAACTTTGTATTCAGAAAGCAGCTGGGCAGAAGTATGGAAGTGTACGTGGACGACATGATCGTAAAAAGCATGTCAGTCCGAGATCATTTGGAAGACCTAGAAGACTGCTTCGAAACAGTAAGGAAACACAAACTGAGACTGTAACCCGACCAAATGTACCTTCGGTTTGAGCTCAGGAAAATTTCTGGGATACTTGGTCAGCAAAAGGGGAATCGAAGCCAAAAGTGTGTTGAAATCTCCAAAGACATGAAATCTCCAAAGACATTCAAAAATTCGTGTCAAGGTCAGCCCAGAGAAGATTTCGGCGATCTTAGACATGAAATCTCCAAAGACATTCAAAGATGTGCAGAGGTTGACGGGCCGGATAGCTGCCCTTCGGAGATTCATGTGTCAGCCGAAAGATGTTTACCCTTTTTCGACACCCTCAAAGGGCCAAAGAACGAAAAAAGTTTTCAGTGGATGTCAGAGGGTGAAGACGCGTTCCAAGGGATCAAAACATATCTGTCTTCGGCACCATTGCTGATGAAGCCAATCCCTTCGGAACCCTTATATTTATATTTGGCTGCAAGTCTAATGGCTGTAGGGGCGACACTGGTACGTGGCAAGGGGGGAAAGCAATTCTCAGTATATTATGTCAGCCACATTCTTCGGGAAGCAGAGACGAGATACCCGAACCTGCAAAAATTCGCTTATGCCTTAATAATTGCGAGCAGAAAGCTCAGGCACTATTTCCAGGGTCGGCTAATAGCGATATACACGGACCAACCGTTAAAGAAGATTTTGCATAAACCAGAGGTATCAGGTCAGTTGGCATATGGGACCGATGCACTCTTACCAGTTAAGATTGGATCCCCCACTTTTCGGGTCAGTCAGTACAAAGAGCTATACAATTACGACAGTCTGAAAACAAACTTGGATTTGCTGGAAGAGGTTCGGGATTCTGCTATGTTGAGGTTGGCTGTCTATCAGCAGAGAACAGCCCGACACTGCAACCAAAAGGTGAAGCCAAGGAGGTTTGGAGTAGGTGATTTGGTCCTCCGGGAGTCGGAGGCATCAACCCCCAGAACATCGGCAAGCTGATGCCTAACTGGGAGGGACCTTATGAGGTGGTAGAGATGTCGAAGCCAAGTACATACCGGCTTCGAGCAATGGATGGTTCGGAAGTAAAGAATACATGGCATGCTGGAATACTTAGAAAATTTTACTAGTAATAGTTATGTCATTCTTTTCTTTATCCCTGTAACCTTTCAATCTTAAATGAAATAAATGAAAGTTTTCTTTGGAGATGCTTAACTTCATCTATATTCATATGATTCTTAATACTCGAACGGACAAACTTCGGACACAATACGATCAAGAGGTTCGAAAAGACACCACTGATCGAGATACGTCACGAGTATAACTGATTGAGAAAACTGTAAATTTTTTATTCAGGCAAGCTTCGGACATTATCCGATCAAGAGGTTCAGGAAGATACCACTGATCGAGATAAGTCACAAGTATAACTGATTACAAAAATTTATAGACCAAAAATACTCTATTTCATTTATACTTGGAAATTTTTACACAACCCGGTCGCTTACGATTTGGGCGAAATACAATTTTTTTTTACAAGACCTAACAATATTTATTCAGGAGGAGGGTCATCCTCGGCTTAAGATTCTTCGTCGGAGGAATCAAGGATGGAGGCATCGAGCCCAACAACAGTCAGTTTGGTCCGAGCCTTTTCACGATAAGCCTCATACCCTTCAGCAAATTGGGCCATGACTTTATCATTCAAGACTTCGGACTCTTCATACTCGGTAATCGCCTACTGTTTGGTTTCGGAGAGCTTCTCTGGAAGGGAGTTGACTTCAGCGGATAAACCAGTGTTCTCCCGAATAACTTGCATCATTTTGGCCATCATGTCAGAAAACTTCTCCGAAAGGGCGTCGACAGCCTTTTCCCGATCCTTGACCTCCCCGACCAGATGATCCCTCTCCTCCAGAAGTGATGCATATTTCTTCTCAAGCTCCTCAACACGACGATCAGCTCGTGTCGCCTTGTTTTGGGTCTCGGCGTAGAGATCCCGTTCCTTATTCAGATCTGCGCTCAGACCCCCAACCTCAGCTTCGAGCAGTTGTACATCCGTCCTCAGTTGATTTTTTTTTTTTGTGGTTTGAGCAAGAAGAGGGATGGCTCGAGCGAGTATAGCGTTGGCCTGCAGCACACATACACATTAGCACTTGAAGTAAAAGTACAAGTTTATAACAACAGGCAAATTAAAACTTAGAATTACCTGGCACTGAACCCGGACGTAGGCCACCAGATATTCCTCGGAAGAAAATCCCTTAATCCGTTCGTCATCGCCCAAAAGCTTAAAATGATCAAACAGGGTGAACGGGAAAACTTCCGAGGGACTTTTTGGCCAACAAGTAGTCGGCGACCCATGGGACGAGCTCGGTCCGAAGGTAGGGGTGGCGGAGATGATGGGATCGGCAATAACAACTTGTTGTTCAAGCTGTTGCGGTGCCGGATCTTCAGTAAGGCGTGGTCTCTTAGATCGGGGCTCGAGAGGAACCTCTAGAGTGTCCTCCGAATCCTCGATTACCTCGACATGAGTAGGAGGGGGAGGTAGAGTAGGCTTCGGGGTGACTGCCATAGAGGCCTTGGCAGGGATTTTTGCAGAGGATTGAGAAGGTTTTTTGGTCTTCTTCAACAAAGCCGCCTTCTCGGCCCGACTCATCTTCAGAGCAACCTTTTTGGTCGGAAGGGGGTCGGGTCCCGAAGTAGACTCCACCGATAGCTCGACGATTGGGATGGTCTCTTCGTTTGGTGAGTCGTCGGTTATCGGCAGACGAATCGGTTCGGTCACAATAGGGAAAGGTTTCAAAGAGTCGTCAGCACCTTTGGGCTTGGAAATCGCCCTTGCCGGAAGAGTTTGACAGAAAGTTTGAAATGGAGAAATCTGGAAAAGTGATAATGAGGTGGAAAAGGGGTTTTTTATAGGGGTAGGTGCACGTTACCCAAGGGCTGCTATTAAATGCTCAAGGTGGGACCAAGAATGGAAAGGCGCGCAACATTTCGAGAAACGAGGACAGACCGTTTGGCTTCCCCAGACCACTCATCATTAGCTGTCGTGACCTTTCGTATACATGACCTTTCAAGTCTCCAATTATAAGTATCTCACAATCAGAGACTGCGGGGCAAGCATTTTACCAACTTTCACGAGGGCTGAAGGCCTGACGTTAGAAGGGCTTTAGGAGACTATTGGGCCGAAGCCCATGGAGAAGTTGGAGGGGTTCGGGTCGGCGTCCGAGTCTTTTTTGGCTGGAGCCTTACTTTAGTGGATACTCCTCGGGTTCGGTGTCCGAGTCCTTTGGGCCGGATACATTCCCTTGTCATGTGGAGTTCGGGGTCGGGTCTTCAAGTCCTTTGGGCCGAAGCCCAGACCTGATGGTGGGATTGTTTGGGCATGTACAGTGGGCTCTCCTGCGTGCAGAGTTCAGGATCCTAATCATAATTGAATAAGGTAACTCCAAAGGTAGTGGTTGGATTGCATTCCACCTGCACCTTTTTAGGAGATTGTGTTGGACCCAAGTTATGGTAACTACCATGACTAGGAGTCCTAATCCGACTCGGAGAAGGATTCTAAAGGTGGTGAACACTATAAATACAAGGCCAAGGTTACAATTAACAGGTAATACCTATTTTCAAGCACTAAACACTTAGCCTCCATTGTTAAACCTTGTGAACGGCCTGTACTTATTCTCACACCGGAGCTATCCCCCGGCGGCACAAGCCGTCAAGCTTCTGTGTGATCTGTTATTGTGCAGGTTCTAGCGCGTAGATTTTGTGATTGGACGCGCCGGCGAAACTTGGCGTTAACAATATACATAAAAATTATGTACTTCGGTGATGTTGGCCTCTTACATTCCTCATAAAACAACTTTTTTCTCATTCCTAAGTATTTGTTCTATATTTAATTAATCCTTCTCTTTAGTTGTTACATACATAGGTGTATCCAGAAAAAGAGGTGTGGGAGACAGGTATATATATCTAATTCCCACCAAAAAGTGACGGAGAAACTTAGGAAAATTGGAAAGCATGAACCTAGTACAAATTATTAATGCATTGTTTCAAACTTGATATGTGCTATTCATTATAATTCACATATTAGCCATGTTATAAACTTATATATATATATATATATATATATATTTGCTAATTTAAGACATAATTTTAACTCACACAACTACTTCCTCATCCTTAAAATCATCATGTACTAGTTGGGTCTGTTCTCTAACAGCTTGACCTTTCAAATATTTGATAATATGACATGGTGTCTAATCCTAGTTCTCAGGCTCTTCATTTCAGTCTTCCCATTCGACTTAGTTTTTTCATTATGGTATCTTAGTTGCACTTCCTGTCTTTGTTTTATTTATCATTTGATGTACCCTATTTTGTCTATGAATGTGCAAGCATCTGTTGCACGTGAGAGGACATGTTAAAGCGCGATGTGCCGTTCCTCTTACAACTTAGGCTTTTAGAGAAATTAGTGATTTGGCAATTGTTTCTACTTTCTAAAGAATCCTTTAACATTTGTTTTCTGATGAAGAATTGAAAGTTTGTAGTATTTAACAAAGAGAAAGGTTTATAAAGCTTTTAGGTGGAATAATCAAATGTTTAGCGAACTTCCTGAAGGCATTTGCAGAATGTATTGGAGCCAAGTTAATTACAAAATTACAGATAAACAACTGCAGTTAGTTAATTTCTAATAGAATGCTAGTTCACTTGTTTGAGTTGGGGAATTTATTGTAACATAAATCTTCTTGATTGTCCACGGTTGTTTCTTTTACTTTACTTTCTTTATGATTGGTCTATGTATTTGTCACGTGTTATCAGTCATCAGCTACCGTATACCCTAGGATAGGTGTTAAGTTGATTTGTATGATCACTTTTATATTCACATTGATTTTTTCCCTATAAAGTTTAGCTTTTGACAAAATACGTTTGCAGTTTTATGCAGATAACTATGTTGAAGAGCTTGCAGAGGACAAAGACAGTGGAATAGAAACCATAAAGTTTTTCCTAAATTGCCTGTTACTTCTCTTGGGACGTTGTAATGGCAAACAGTTTGAAAGTGCTATGTCAGAGTATGGGCTACAGATGTCTCATATTCTAATATCACAGGTAGAAGGTAGCTAACAGTTTTAGGTTTATAAAAAGATTTACTGCAATTATCTCCTTCAGAGCACACTGGAAAATGATAAAAGGGGAGAATAGATAAATGCATTTATTTACTTATCCAAAAAAGGAGAGAATTTTTTGTTACAATAGCACAAAACATTTTATGTTCTCACAAATATCAAAATCTTTGGAACAAACTTAGACTGGGTCTAGATCCAGTCAGTTGAATATATGCTTAAAGCGTTTGATTTTCTGTCAAACTTCATACAACTTTTAGTATTAGAAATTGAATAATCCTTTTTACTTTTATTACAATAATTAATGAATATCTTGTTGATTATTGTGATCTTGGTTGTATGCCATATTGCTTTCTCTGGTTGAGCTACGAATAGAGGACAGTAATACTTTTGTTTAAAGATACATTGTTACACACACGCCACACACCTAATCTCAAAAGAAAATCCTGAATAAAGCAAATCTATAACTTATCTGACACTTCACACTACAATACTAAGGCAACGTGACATTCTGCAAACGTACTGACCCACCATTTTGGCATGGCCTGCTCAATTATGTGCACACACACTGCACCCTCAACATGGCCCATACACCATGAGGGTCATGGGGCTTGAGACCATTTAGCACGGTTCACAGTTTTGGTCGCCTAGGTTTCAAAAGTTTTTTTTTTGACTCGGTAAAATGGGTATCGGTTTTGGTATCGGGTGATACGAACTGTTTCGCTAGTTAGGAGCTTCAAAATTTTTAAATAAAATTATGAAAAAATTCTAAATAATAAGATCAACAAGATGGATCAATTAGATAAACAAAAAAAACATCAATTATACATAGCTATTAGTATTGTCCAAATGATAATATAGGCATTTCACATACTATATTGCATAATAATTGAACATAAGTTTTTAAGATACTAAGATACCCTTAAAAGTAGAAAAAACAATAAAAGAGTTCAAATAGTTATTAATCAATCCTTCACCTACTCTTGCTCTATATCCTATTCTTGTTCCTCATAATCATAGTTGTTAAGGCGCTAAGTCGAGGGCTGACCGCTTAAGCGACTAGTCAACTAAGCGCTCGATTAGTCGTCCATAAAGCGATAGATTATTTACAACGTGAATTTTATACATAAAATATACACACACATATATATATATATGTATATACATATATATATTTTAAAATTCACAGATACACTAATGACTAAACATAAAAAAATTAGTCAAGCAAGTATATACAATTAATATTATAGAACAAGTTATAACCTCAAACATATACTAAAACAAAAATACGCAGTAGATTAATAGACAAATTTAACTTCAATAGTAAAATAAAAAAAAATTAAATTACTTATTAAAATATTAAAGTTATAAGTTAAAATTATTATTGATTATATTAAATAATATTTAATTTCATGAATAATAAATTAAATATATTTTAATATAAGTAAGATGTTATATTATACTAATATAATAAAATAAAATACATAACAAAAAAATATAATACTAATTTATTATGCTACTTAACTGAAGTATTGAACTACTGATATAATATTAATATTAATTTATCATGTATATAATATACTATTAATATAAATTATATGATGTAATTTAATGTATACATAATTTATTATACTTGCTACCATTTAGTAGTAAACATCTAGTTTGGTAGTGGGTTACAACAAGTAAACCCATTCAGATTTATCACTCTTCCTCTTAAACTACCACCTTCAGTGTCACAACGATCATCTTCTCGGAAGAGGAGAACCAAACAAAGTCTAGCAATCGCTCCCTGTTTATCGTCAAATCAGACGAGAAGAATTGAAGAAGACGAGAAGAAGAGGATGAGAAGAAGAGAACCATACATGTATATCGTCAAGTCGTCCCCGTCGAAGTCGTCGGAGTCTCGTTGTTGGGCTTGATTTTTCTATCGATCGATTAGCAGGTTTCGTCTCTCCCTCTCTCATTTCGTATTTTTGTTTCTCCCTCTCTGCTATTTTGAAGTTGGGTTCGATAGATTAAGTTCAGTACTTCAGTCGAACTTTAGTTTTCTTTTACCCTTTTAAGCTTTGGGTCGGACCACACCCACTACGACCAAGTCGACCGCTTGGCCAAATAGTCGCCCAAGTTGTTCGAAAGTCGTCTTAGTCGTCCAACTCGTTGTCTGGGCTCTCGCCTTTGGCCTCTCCCACCAAGTCGCCCAGGCGACTTGCTATTTCGTACCGACTTGACGACTAGTCGTCGACTTGATAACCTTGCTCATAATAATAATTATTATTTTTTGATAGTTAGAATGTGCATATACATATTTATTTAGTAATATTTATTATTATTATTTGATAAGTTAGTAAGTAAATATACATATTTTATTTATTATTATTACACCCTCTCTCCAAAAAGTCTCCCATTTTTTGATAATTTATTAGTCACTCCGTCCCATGATAAAAGTTCTCCATTGACTTTTGTGGTCAAATTGACCATTTTTCAAATTAGTGTATCTTGTAATTCTTTTATATATATATATATGCAAAAAGCCTATAAACATCGCAAACTACATACACTTTAGAACTAATCTCATTGTTTGCCTTTTCAAAAATCTAAATATATGTCTAATCATTAATTTAAAAAAATAGTCAATTTGACTACAAAAGTCGGTGGAAGAATTTTATCTTGGGACGGAGGGAGTATTATTATTATTACTGCCTCTGTTACACAGTTGTTTCGTCTTTATTTCTCCGTTGCACCATTATTTCTCCCGCTATGCCGTTATTTCTTCTCGCTACGCTGTTATTTCTCCCCGTTACGGCAAAATTTCGACTACACACGGAAATCTGACTACACACAGCCATTACATTGATAATATTTGTAATTAAAATTCATGTATCGTTATCGGTGACTACAGAAACCAAACTGATACACCGCTATTTCGGCAATGCGACCGCTTCTTTGAACCACTAGTCATGACCATCCCCTTAATCCAAATAAAGGAGACTCAATGTGTAGGGACCCATTTTGGACTCTTCACAGCATGACATAGATGATTTTGTCGATCTACAATGGTAAAGATAATTGACAATTTAGATTGAAAGGCATTGTCAATTTGTCATACCCACACCTATTAAACTTGGTCTCAGCTGCACCAGTAGAATGAAAACAAGGAGGAGAATGAATTGATACCGCCAATAGTTTTAGGCCTAACATAAGTCTATGCCTTTTTGCTTCTGGAATCTGATATTAGAAATGCTTGATTGTATATTTTTATTTGATGCTATTAGACTAATGCCTTAAATTTTGAAGCTCCACTCTTCTGATGAGGATGTGATTGACGGCGCTGTGTGCATCATTAAAGCAGCCATGTTTAGAACAAATTCTTTGTTGGCTGCAAGCAGTCGTACTGACACAAAACAAATGGATACTGTAGTTCCACTACTATTACATCTTTTAGATGGGAGGGATGGCGCGGCAAGAGCCGTTGTTATGCTTGTTGCAGAAATCTGCACAATGTATGTCTTAATCTTTTAATATATTGGTAAATGTATTTAGTTTTATGCTTTACCTTTGGTGACAGATCTGACTGCTAATGTGATTTACCAGAAGCTCATACAGCCAATGCCTTGAAGAAGTTTTGGAGCGCCTTGCTGCTGGAAATGTTTCACAAAGGAGGAATGCTGTTGATGTTGTATCAGAACTCATCCATATGTCATTAGATTCAGTAGCTGACTTGTCACATTTACTGTGGTTTGAAACTGTTTTTTAACGGTTATAATCTTATTTGATTTTCTAGATTTTACGCTTCCATTCTTCTATTGAACTCTTCTAATGAATCTTGCAGGCAAGATATATCAAATCACTTGCTAGAGCGCCTTGGCGATGAAGAATTGGTAATTAGCAGACAAGCATCCAAGTTACTTCCAATGATCGGTTAGTTTTAGAATTCACAGTTTCTGATGCAACTTTCAGCTTAGATGCTTGTGATATTTGTTTATCTATAATTTATTTGAGAATTTTAAAATAGTTAAAGTAGATAGAGACCAAATAAAAATATTTTCTGCGGACCATATTGATAGCTTTAGCTGTTCAAGGTGCTTGATCTCAGCCCTAGAATTTGGAAATTTCTCGGCAGTAAGCTATGTTTATCACTACTGATGCTCCACTCTTATTTATCAAATAAAATAAAATCCAATGCAAACTTATAGTTTTGATAGGTTGCTCTTGCGGTTAAAACCTACTTTTTCTTCAGAGCTGCCAGTTATGCAGGTGCATGGTTTCTGAAATGGGAAAAAGTAATCTAAGGAAAAGGCTACTTAATAAAACCTAAGGGTTAAGTTTTCAATTTTTGGGTTTTATATGAAAAAATCTTTAATTATAATTTTTATACGAAACTACGTTTTTTTGCTAAGTAGCTTTATGTCACGGCCTTAGATCTAAGTCCCACCATGCGGCCTTAGTCAACAATCTCCCTCGAGAGTTGCTTAGTAAGTGTTTCGCCAAGTAAACATTACAAGAACAAGAAAGCACTTAAAGAAAGAATGTTTTTATTGCACACAAGAAAGCTTATACAAGAGAACTTGGAGAATGCTTTTGGTAGGATGATATAGGATTAGATGGTTTGGCCAAATGAGGTCACCTCCTATTTATAGCCATCCCACCTCTTCAATGGAGGATTCTAGATCCTACTATTATAAGTAAGTTCCTAGAAAGTTCTATGTACAAACTTCTAGTTAGTAGTTACATGTTCTACCTTCTAGTATAGTAAGGAATATACAAGAAAAATATGAAATATTCTAGAGGTTCCTAGACCTATTCTAGAACCATTCTAGAATATTCTATTCATTACAAGTATGTTGAGTAATCTAGGACATTCCTACAATCCTCCACACTCTTCTTCCTTCTTTTAGATTGTTTCACAACAACGTGGAGCTAGGTAGAGTTTTCTACCACTTTGGAGATCGTTCTAGAGACTTGTCTACATCTTTGCCCAAGTACGCCTCCAATAAGCGCTTGTGTGCCCCTCCGCGTGGGATCCATGGGACGTGACATTGTCCCCCACCTGATTTCGTGACGCCCTCGTCACGAGCTTCAGTGTCGAACCTTGTACTGTGTTTGGCATTTGTTGATAACTTCGACGTATGCCCGTGGTCCAACAATTTTCTTGCCTGGTGTTATCTTTAACTCTTTGATGAACTCAATTGCACCAAGCAACTTGTTAGTGCCTTCTCTCAGTTGCACTAAAGGTTCTTCGCGTAAGGCACATCTATTATTCCCGGATATCTCCAACACTCCCCGATATGGTATTAGTGCCAAATTATGCTTCTCCATGAAGTCCATTACAAGGACGACTTTATGATCATCCATGTTGGTGACAATTAAGTCAGCCTTTCCTGTCCATGCTCCCATATGTAGTTCAACCCCTTTAATATATCATGGGTTTGCTGTTCTTTAGAATTGACGGACTTAACCCATCCTTCATCCTTTGTTGGTTTGAGCCCTAACGCTCAAATTAACAAAGTTTGCATAAGGCTTGCATAACTTTTCCTCCAACCTCCATGTTGACATATCGAAGGCCCTTCCTTCGTGTTGTCTTGCTCTTGTTGGATCTAGACTTCTTAACTTTGGCATTCCGCTCCACGATCGTCTTTGGCATTTGCAATGCTCCCTTAGGTTGCTTACCCACGTCGTTTGACGATATCATGCCAAGGAAAGCCTTCTACTTTGAGTAATCCATGATAAAGTGATTCCCACCACCACACCAATAACATCCAGAGAAGGATTTTGCACCTACTTTTGCACGATCCTTCCTCGGTGATTTTCTCCCCTCATTGTCACGAAAGTCTCCTTTCGGTCTTCTCACGGCAATTGTGGCCTCTCGGGAGAATCGATGACTGCATCAAAAGATGCACTGCTAGTACTAGTACATCTGAGAATTCTTAATTGGATAGTTGTAAATAGCCCCAGGGCTATGGAACAAAGGATTATCCCGATCCAGGAATCTGCACTCTCATCTTTCATAATCCAAGAATCCGCACTATTTTTACCATCCACTACAGCATCCACTTCATTACTTATCTTGACCTTCTGTTGCTCCTCATATTTGATGAGGTCCACTAGAGATCAGAAATTGTTGAAGAAACAACAAGATCTTTCTTTTGTCCCTTCGAGGCGATCGGAAAAGAAAGAAATGGTTAATATATTCAAGATAATTACGTATTTACAAAATACCGTCTCAATTCATCCTATTTCATCATATCCGCCCGGTGAGGAATGGGTTTGACCTGCAATAAGTTGAGGAGTTGAAGAGCTACCGTTGTAGCTAGGTTCCTCCTCATGTTCCCCCTTTTGAATTAACGCATTGAGGGTTTAGCTTGGCGCCTAGGACACTCTTGCCCAATGAGGGCCATTTTGCATATAAAGCAATTTTCTTGCGGCTTCTTGTTTTTGTCAAAACTTCGACCTCCCTCGTCTTGGCTGTGGACGGCTCTGCCCCGTTCCCCTTGAGGTTAGTAGATGTCGTCCCTTTTTCATTAACTTGTTCCGATTGGTAGGGTTGCCCTTTGGTTTTGAGAGTTCTTTCACTCGAACGGTGAAGTACCGAAGTTTTCGCAACTGTCATGGCGGTAGACACATCCTTCACTCCATGGCGCTTATGTTCTTGGGCAGCCCATGGATTTAACCCGTTCATAAAGGAAGAGATCATCCTCGCTCATTTTTGAAATTTAGAGCATGAGAGTAGAGAACTCCTTCACATATAGGGCTTAGCAGAAAACGGATATAACCGAATAACCGATCATAACTGAAATTTTTTAACCGAGTTATTTCGGTTATTCGGTTATTCTCTACAATTCAGTTATTACCGAATTAATATTTCGGTATTCGGATTTTAATATGATTATTGGAATATTGGTATTCGATTAACCGAATAACAGAATAGATTTTTTTAAAAAAAATTTGAAACCTTAAACTCTTACAGCCCTGCCCTTAATGGAGCATGAGCATGGGTGACAAACCTTAGTGGAGCATATGACAATCATGGACAGTCCAACACAAATACCATGGGATTTGTCAATCCAATTCATGCATTCACTCGGTTGTCCAATGTTTTAAATTCCAATTCCTTGTATTTGTGATACCGATGTATGCTATAAAATATAAATAGTGAACTGCTCTCTCTTGTAAATGAGGCAGACACAATAGACCATAACGAGATTATTCCTCTTCCTCATTTGTTTTATTACATAAATACTCTCCTTATTTTTTTCTTTTACATACTTACTTTCTAACAATACTGTCTTCAGAAGTCAGCAAGTTGACAAGAATTGGTATAGCCACTTAATTTCAGTTATTTACCGAAATAACCGAATTGAAAATTCGGTTATTCGGTAATTCGGTTATTTTTAAATTCGGCTAGTTATTCAGATAGTGGAATTTAGAAAATTTCGGTATTCGGTTATATCCGAATAAGCTATTCGGTTCGGATATAACGAATTACTCACCCCTATTCACATACTCTCAGATTGAACCATCATGCCTGAGCTCCTTCATTCTCTTTCGGGCGTCATGACTATTCTCGGGATAAAGGTGTTACCTGAATTCCGCCTTTAAGAGATCTGAAGTATTGATGGTGCATGGCCTTTTTCCATCTTGACACACTTCCCGCGCCACCAAACCATGGCAATATCACTGAAGTAGAGGGAAGCAATATTTACCTTAACTTTATCTTCCAAGTTTAGCGCCACAAAGTAACGCTCCATTTGCCACAAGAAATTTTCCATCACTGTGGCATCCTTCTTGCCATCATACTCCTTGGGTTTAACACGTCCTTGAACCTTGGAGTCTCCCTCACTTGGTGGTGTGGTGTGTCAACCCCATTCGCCACATTACACTTGCAAGGAGCCCAATCTGCCTTGGTATCTTTCATGGAGGCTTTCATAGACTGCAACTCCCCTTGGATGTTTGCCAAGGCTTCCAAGATCTTTGCTTGGAAGGTCATGCTTTCCTGTGCCGCGTCATGGGTGGCGGTCGTGAAGGCCTCAAGCAATTCGTCATAGTATCTCTTTAGGGTTAAATGCTTTTTCAGTCACTGTACTATAGGTCGACTTACAGATAGGTAACTGAACATTTTTTTCTTACAATCAACTCACTGTACTTTTCTAACAAAAAGTTAAAAAACCGTTTAACTCTGTTGACTGCAACGGAAAATGACACATTGGCTGTTGAGTTGTCCAAAAAAAAAGCCTATGTGGCAGTTAGTATGCGACGTGACAGTGATGATGTGGATTTGGAGGAAAATTTTTATGAAAAGATGGGAAAAAATATTTTAAAGTATAATATAAATTTTAAAAAGTAGCCAAAAAAAGAAATTAAATAAAAAATATATTTAATTATTTTTGTAATTAATATCAAATAAATTTTTATTTATAAAAACTAAAAGTTTCCTAATTATTTAGTTATTTATTTATATAATTAATAACAAATATAATTGAAAAATATATTTAATTAATTTTTTTATTAATACCAAGTAATTTTTTATTTAATTCTTTACAAATAATAATAAAATTCAGAAAATTTTGTCAAATAATAATAAAATAAATGAAAAATATAAATTATTATTTTTGTAATTAATATCAAATAAAATTTTGTTTAATTATTTACAAATATAATTAAAGAAATTATAAATAATTGAATATATGGATCTAAAAGGGAAAATTTATACCAAATGAATTTTTATTTAATTCTTTATAAATAATAATATAAATTTAAAAAGTTTGCCAAAAAAAAGAAAATAAAGCATTTAACCCAACAAAATATGAATTACTGTTCAAATTTTTTTAGCATATGCTAATTACTGTTCATATGCTAATTACTGTTCAAAAATTAACCCAACAAAATATAAATCCATATGCTAATTATTGTTCAAAATAGCATTATGTGGATTTGGGGGAATAACCCAACAAAAATTACTGTTCAAAAATATAAATCCATAAGCTAATTACTGTTCAAATTTTTTTTTAGCATATTATTCAAAAATTATGAATTTTGCCAAAATAATTTTATTCAAAATGGCGAATTATGTGGATTTAGAGGAATAAAATATAAAATTATGAATAAAATGGCCAAAATTCATAATTTTCCTCCTAAATTTTGGCCATTTATAAAATATAAAATTATGAATAATTTTTGGCGAAATTCATAAAATTATGAATAATTAAGCCATTTATAAAATATAAATCCAAAATTTTTTAGCATATTATTCAAAAATTATGAACAGTAATTAACATATTTTTTTGTTACGAAATTCATAATTATTCAAACATTTTACATATAATTTTAATTAGCAAACTTTTAGTTTTTATTTTTTATAAATGGCTTAATTATAAATAAAATTTTATTTGATATTAATTACAAAAATAATTTAATATATATTTTTATTTAATTTCTTATTCTTTGGCTAATTTTTTAAATTTATATTATACTTTAAAATATTTTTTTCCATTTTTTCATAAAATGTTTCCTCCAAATCCACATCATCACTGCCACGTCACATACTAACTGCCACATAGGCTTTTTTTTGGACAATTCAGCAGTTGATGTGTCATTTTCCGTTAAAGTCAACAGAGTTAACGGTTTTTTTAACTTTTTGTTAGAAAAGTCGAGTACAGTGAGTTGACTGTAAGAAAAAAAGTTCAGTTATCCATCTGTAAGTCGACCTATAGTACAGTGACTGAATTTTTTTTTAACCCTATCTGTTTATATTGATGTCAAGTCCCTCGATAGTCTTCCACGTTTTGTTTTAACCTGTCAAGCCACTCCTTGACATCTGCTAAGACTGCTATGGCAACCTCGAGCCGTGTCACCTGTGCTTCCATGGTAGCCATTGCGTCCCTTGATTTATTACCTCTTGCACCTTTGGGTAGGTTAGGCATCTCATCCCTACCCCTTTGTTGCTACTCTGTAACATTCGACATGATGTTTAATAGTAACGAACGCCTTCGTTAAACCGTTGCTCTAATACCAACTGTCACGACCTTAGATATTTCTAAGCCCCACTGTGCAGACTGCAGTATAGGTTTTTCCTTGATTAATTTGTTGGCAAATGAGACTTTGCTTTCTAAAATGTGTTTTCCAAAATTGTGTGGTGTGTTATGGCACATGAGTGACTAGGCTTGGTGACTCACCAAGTGTGATGATGATGCATGTGACTCACTATGGTGACTAGCCATGATGGTGGGGTGGCTTAAGATCCTAAATACCCTAAGTCTTGGTTTCCTATAAATAGAACCCTCAATCTTAATAAATCCTCACATATTCACAAGTACTTCAAGGGCAAAAGAGGCTACAGTAATCATAAGAGAGTTATATTGGTAATTGAGAGAAGGAAGGAAAGATAAGTCTTGCGTTTTCAAGTATGGAAAAGCTAGCACTTCAAGAGGTTGATCGAGAGACGTAAAATTAGAGTAAATGGTAAAAGGCGAAAAGACAAGTCTTCTGTCATAAACCTATGTGCTAGATGTGAGGATGATATGTAAAAGTGTTATGTGATATTAAGAAACATGTGTTAAGTATTGATTAAATGTCAAGTGTTAATTGATATGTAATGCTACATATGATTATGTACCATTGTTGAGTATAAGTTAACATAATCGTTAATTGAAAAATATGTTAAATCAAGCATGTTAAAGTTTATATGAAAACATAAAGGATGTATACTTTTTTTTCATGTTTACCTTGGAATTAATAACTAGTTAATATAATAATGGTGACACGATATTGAAATTAGGATGCAACCTTAAGGACATTGTGTAATTTTTTACTAATGTCAATAAAAAGTGGACTTTTTTTTGTGGAACATTTTTTTAAAAAATTTAAATTTTTTTACAAATGAGACTCTTTTAGTGGAATGATCTCTCTACACCATTGCTGGTGAGAATTGAGATCAATAAGAAAAAAATTTATTCTTTCATAATTCATTTCAAAACAATTGAATAAAAATAATAAAATGAAGTTATGGTGGATTTGGACTTTGACTATGAGAAACAGAAATATTATATGAGAATTAGATTTGTTTATTGATGCGGTGTAGTCTTGTACACTCTTTATATTTAAAAATATCGAACTTGCTAAAAAAAGATTTATATTAGAATTGTTTTCTAATGAATTGTAGTTGTAGACTATTTAGTTATTTAAAATAGTGGACTCTTTCTTGTTTTTATTAGTGGGTTCTTTTGAATAATTTAATTAGTGTTTTGAAGTATTTTTTAGTAGTTTATATATATATATATATATATATATATATATATATTGATTCCCATGATATTTTTACTTTGTATTAACAATGTTCCTTGTTTCTTCATGTAGACCCTTCATTAGTTTTGCCCACATTAGTTCGGCTTGTTTACTCGGCAGATGAAAGAGTACAGCCTTTCACTTGTAATACATTCATTGCAGTGCTCAAAAAGCACAATAAAAGACCTGATGTTATATGCTTGCTGCTTGACTGTCTCAGGTACTTTGATAGTTCATATTTTGCTCTTTGTTGCATTTATTTTTGAACCCCCCTCAGTCCCTCATATTTAACTTTATAAGGTTGTTAACTTCAAAGGTATTGTTTTTTATTTGTTTTTAAAACATTGGACAATAGTCGCTATATACTTGTATACGTGCATCAAAATTATCTATATTGTTTTCTTACCTTTCTTTCATTTTTATGTAAACTTCTTTTTCTTTCTTTTGGGGATAGGTAAGTAATTAATAAGAAGATAACAGAAAGTACAAGTAAAAAGAACAAATGCCCTGTACATCATGAAAACGTTGGGAACCAAAGAAACAGTCAGGACTCTTGGGCTGGTCCTGAGATACCTGAAATCAACACAGAATATGCAGAGAATGGAAACAGTCCAGGGTTAGAATTTAAAAGAAAACTTTGAGAAGAGAGTGGTGTATGTTAGGAGTATTTACATTTTTCAGTATGTGATAGCTATATAAAATATATATTTGTAGAGGGAAGAGTAATCCCCAAGTTTGATATTATGCATTTTATGAATGAATTAAGGAGTAAAGCTTTCAGCTACTCCATTGCTATCTCTCTCTCTTTGTATCTCACGATCACAGTGAGTATTCACTGTGTTCTTCTCCTTCTTCCTCCCTTATTCTCTCTTATAGCTATCTGTATCTCTGTTTCTCTCTTAAATTCTAGTAAGGCCACAGCTAGGGCCTGGCAGTTTCTGTCATGGTCCTCTTCAATGTTTCAAATGCAGTAGTTGCTTCTTCATTCCATTTGAACCATAACCTTATATAAATTTTGAATTTTCTGTAGTAACCTGTGAGTCCAAGGAATCCTCTTAGACCTTTGACTGTTGTAGGAATGGGCCATGTAAGCATGTTCTCAACTTTGCTAGGATCTACCGCTACTCCTTCATTGGATATGATGTGCCCCAAATAAGTCACTTTGGTTGAAGCAAACTCACATTTGCTCATTTTAGCATAGAGCTGCTGCTTCCTCGTGATCGCAAAAATTTGTTGTTGATGTTCTAAATGTTCATTCATGCTTTTAGAGTACGCTAAGATGTCATCAAAGAATACCAAAGTAAATTTTCTGAGATGAGGAGAAAACACCTGTTTCATTAAATTTTGAAAGGTGGCAGGGGCATTGGTGAGGCCAAAGGGCATCACAGTGAACTCATAATGCCCCATATGAGTCCTGAAGGCAGTTTTGTGGAGGTCTTTTTGGCTCATTCTGACTTGATGGTAGCCAGCCCTTAGGTCTAGTTTTGAAAAATATTTTGCCCCATGGAGTTCATCTAGTAGCTCTTCTATTTTAGAGGAATTGGAAATTTGTTTTTGATTGTCATAGAGTTTAGCTTCCTGTAATCTACGCGAAACCTCGAGGAACCATCCTTCTTTTTGATCAACAAGATAGGTGAAGCAAAAGGAGAACTGGTAGGCTTTATAATGCCTGACTCAAGCATTTCTTCAACCAGTTTTTCGATCTCATTCTTTTGGTCATAGGAGTACCTGTAAGGTCTCAAGGAAAATGGTTGTGCTCCTTCTTTTAATTCTATGTTGTGCTTCATTGATCTTTTGTGAGGCAATGAGCTTGGGGATGTGAAGATGTCTGAGTACTCCTCTAAGAGCAACTTTCTGTTTGGAGCTTGTTCTGCCCTCCCAATGGTGCCTTCTTTCTTCTGGGGTGTCCCTTGATCAGATGAAGTGGGGTACACTCCGTGTAGAAGGACCATCATCCCATGTTCTTGATGCTGGAAATCTTTGGCCAAAGAGTCTCCCGTTATAATTTTTAGGGTCGGCTTGTTGGGGTGGGATTACCAAAAAGGTTTGTTTTCTTTCCCTTGTAGACAAACTGCATTTGTAGTTTTTGGTAACTAAGATGATAGGTCCCAAAAGCCCTAACAAGTCCACTCCAAGGACTACATCATAGCTTCCTAGGGGAAGTACTCTCAGTTGAGCAATGAACCCCTCTGAACTCATTTTCCACTTGAAATCGGGCCACACAAATCTGGTGACTAGTTGGTTCCTATTGGCTACAGTGACACGCATTGGAGTAGTTTCTTGTAGTAAACAACCCAGTCTTTTAGCTGTATTTGGGTCAATGAAACTGTGTGTGCTGCCGCCATCTATTAGAATAGATAAAGTCCTATGACCTACCTTTCCAGTCATCACAATAGTCCTTGGGTTGTGCCCTACCTCGATGGCATTGATAGATATCTCCATGGTTCCCTCTACTACAATTCTGTTGGTTTCTTGTGTTGTGTCTTGGGTTTCTTCATCAAATTTTGGGGGTCTTTCATACTCCATTATTTGCGGGTTCACTAATTATCATGTAGGCCTTGGGATTGTACATTGATGCCCAGCTGTAAATTTATCACCACAGTAGTAACTAAGTCCCTTGGCCCTTCTTTCCTCCCTTTGAGCCATGGTGATTCCTTCAGGCTTAAAATATTCACGAGATGGTGCTGATTTTGGGCAAGTTAACAAGGGTGTTTTGTGGGTAGGACCATAGAAGTTATAATAGGGTCTTTTTTGTGACTGGTAGAAGATATAGCAGGAGTAGAAGGCTTTCAATAGCTGTTGTTTGGCTTAGGAATTGGGGTTTCAAAAGACTTGGACTGTTTATATGCTTGCTCACAGGTTTGAGGGTCTAAGAGCTTAACTATCTTCTTAGTATCTTCATTCAAGCCTCCAATGAAGTTTCCATGGAATTTTCTCCATGAGTCTGCCCTTAAATTTCTCAAACTCATCCTAATATGAGTTCACATCTTTGGACTGCTTGAGGCTTTTGAACTGCTCAAATAGGTTGTCAAGCCCTACTTCCGTAAACTTCAGTCTGAATGCATCAGAAAACTGTCTCCACGTTACCTCGGTTTTTCCAACCATAAAAGATTTGTACCATGACTTAGGTACATTATAGAGATGCATAGCAGCTATAGGAACTTTTCTCATCTCCTTGACCTGGTAGATTGCAAAAAATTCCTTAGTTTTTGACCCAACTTCTAGCATCCTCTCCTTATGTATAAGAAGGGAATGTGAGTTTATGATACTTAAGGTCTTGATCCTCCTCCTCCCTATGGTTTCTTTGGACCCACTGCAGTTCATCAACTTCCTCATCTTCTATTCTAGCCCTTGCTGCTTGAGTAGGGTTTCTAAAGAGTTCCTTGTCTCCTCTGTGACTTATGTGAATTGGACTCTTGCCTTTTGGTCCTGCCATTCTCTTAGTAATGGAGTGTATGAGCTGGAGTGAGTTTTGTATAGTGTTTGAGTAAAGAAAATGGAGTAGAGAAGTTTAGATCTAGAGAGAATGGACTGGAGATTAAGAGGAGAAGACTGAGATTGAGATTTTCAGAAGGAAAGAGGAGCGTTTTCACTGAAACAATTCAGCAGACACTTGGTGTGCAGTTCATAGATTTAGGAATAAGTAAGAAACTAAGATAGCCTAAGAGAAGAAAAGAAGAAGAAGAAGATCAGAAAAATGGGACAAAGAAGGGTAGAGGAAGCTTGCCAGGAAAGTTGCTCTGACACCAGATTGTCAGGACCCTTGGGCTGGTCCTGAGATACCTGAAATCAACACAGAATATGCAGAGAATAGACACAGTCCAGGGTTAGAATTTAGAAGAATACTTGGAGAAGAAGCCGAGGTTGGATAAGAATGGGAGGGGGAAATAAAGGCGACTTTCTAGAGAGCTCACACAATTCAGATTTCATTCATATCATCAAGCTTAGGGTTTCTATTACATCGCTAGATATTTATAGTCTACTAATATGCTCATAAAAGACAAAGTTTCCCCTCTTAACTAACTATATTTTCTGTGCTCACTAATAACATTTTATGCTCTTATTTAACTACCTTCACAATATTATAATATTACTACTAGTGCTCTTCTTCACCAATATCAGTTCTGACAGAAACTCAGATTCACCAGAACAAAGTATAACCTAAGCACGAATGCAAAGATGCTCCAGAAAATATTGTGACGGACAGGATAACACGTGATAAACTTCACTCATTCAGTCATTTATTATATTTACTGAATATTTTATTATTATTGTCATTCTTTTCTTTTGCAGCAATATGTGCGAAGGCCTAGATCTTCCTGATACTGCAAGCAGTAGAAAAGGTGCGTCTCTCACTGTGTGTAGTTAGAATTGTGATATGACATGATACCACATCCATTCTACTCGTCTTACTAACTAATTCAAGGGTTAAGTATCACAAAATTAAAAAAAAATCAACTTTTATACCCAATAAAAAATAGAGCAATGAGAACTGCAACATTTCTTTTCAGCTCCCATCTTCCTTGGCTACCTTGCAACATTGAAAATATGCTTTGCCCTATGCACTTTTTTTATAATGGTCGCTGGTGTCTTATTCTACGGTCTGTGATTCACCATGAATATATTCTCCGATATTTGCATTTATTTTGGGCTGGCAAATGAAATGGATTGAATGACTGCCTAGTTTTATTCACACTTATAATGTGCTGTACCCTTATATCCTCCCCCACCCCCAATCCAAGCCCTAACAAGATAGTTCTGTTTTCCTTGTATTTTTTATTTGATTGCGAACAAACAGACTAAACTAAAAGAAAATTTATAATCTTATAATGAAAGTTAATGCAGCCCAAATGGTTGCGAAGTTGTTATATCTGAAGTTAGTTTTGTTTCCCATCTTCCATAGAGAGCACTGTATGTTTTTGTGGTGATATGACTATCTTTTATCTTTTCCAAATTTTGTTTATTTTGTTACACTACAGCAGGATTTAAGCTGGACACTGAAAGAGTGCTCAAGATGATCCCAGAGTGGTCAAAATCGGTAAGCTTAAGCTATTTAAACGTTTCTTGATATTTATTTGAAATGTCCTAGCTATGAAGCTGTTTACATACTCCTTGCATGCCACATTGCTGAGCGGAGTTCTTGGCACTACTTAAATCTGTAGCCAGTTGTGCTACTGTCTTTGATTTCATCCTCATTTTTTTTAAACACTAAAGTGTTGATGCCACTATCCAATGTGCTATTTATTTGCCTTAGATATGTAATGAGTAAACATGATCTTTTACTTCTCACAAATTGTGGCTTGACAATTTCATGATTTCTGCCTTTTATCAATCTAGTGAGTTATGTATGTTTTTGTGTGTTTTGTGCAAGTAGAATTATTATCAATTATTTGTATGTAGACATATTGATGTTAGGACAAGTTGGAGTACCTATTTCCATAGAGAATATGTAGAGAAACTCACTGCACAAAGCTTATATAGGACATCATAAACACTAATTTTTGGATACCAAATAAAATCCTAATTAAAAAGGAAACAAATCCTAATGAAAAGCTTTAGAATATTCCACTTTCTTATGATAATCTACTATTATAATTAAATACTACTATAACTATATAAATAATTTCAATAATTTACATCTAAACAATAATAAAATGATAAGCCACAAATGAAGAGATATCCTCCAACAACTCATGAGAATCCTGTTGCGTAATTTTCTTACTAGCATTTTAACACGTAAGTATACGCGTTGAATCGTAATATTGAGCCAACAAGGATATCGTTCCCACGAGGAAATAGATTAATCTTTATCAATTACCAATTTCAATTCAATTAATCCTATTTTAAACTACAAAATATTGTCTGTGATTTGAAAAATTAAAAGTAACAAAACTAAATAATAAGATCAAAGTTCACAAGATTAATGCAGATTTAACAGGTTAAGATTACAACTTCCCTTGGTAATTCATTTAAATTAATTTACTTCCCATTTAAACCATTTAATTAATACGAATCATTATCCAAGAATGCTTATTAGAATTCACGTACTTCTCTCGAAAGACACGTGAACAAATTACGAAATAGAATTACGAGGAACACCCTAGTTAATCAACTCACTATATTCCTATGTGAATCAAGTTAATTAGGGTTTTACGCTCAAATTCTTTCAATGGATACAAAAGACAGATATATTTCTATCCTACATGCTAATCATAATATTAATCCTATCCAGATTATATGAACAGATGTTATTATATCTATATCTAAATATATACTCCATTTTCCAATTTTATATAGATTATCACAGTAATTGTTGACCAAACAATTAATTTATAAATGCAAGATATAATAAATAATTCAATAAAAATTAACTTTCATTCAGTGGTAAGAATTAAATTAAACTACATACCAAGTTCCGTTGCAATCTTAATAAAAATTTAGTTTATAATGATGAAGGAAAACATAATCCAAGTTAATAATCTAAACATCCCAGATAATTACAAAGAATAAAAACTAAAGAAGAGAAAGAAGAAACTCTGAATTTGCTCTTAGACTCTCTCTTTGATCTTCGAGCTTTGCAATCCTCCTTTGTGCTTTTCTTCGTTGTTCTCTCTGCAATTCTCTTGAAAAATTGAGTGATTCGTCTTTTCTAAAGTCTTCCTCTATTTGTAGTAGTCAAAACACTCATTCAGGTTCCTGTTTGGCTTCAAAAATTCACAAAACAACAAAACAAATTAACTTTTGGGCATGAGCGCCTAGGCGCTCAACCTCTGGGACCACAGATTTACAAAAATGCCATCCAATTTGAATTTTAATTATTTTCTCCTCCAAAATAACCAATTTGACTCTCCAGCTCCATCCTACAAGAAATAAACACAAAAACAAATAAAATGATACTAAAAACACTTAAGGGTAGCAATACTTAAGCTCACCAATACCTTATTCGTAGCTATAAAACTCACTCATCAAATACTCTCAAACTTAATCAATTGCTTGTCCCCAAGCAGTGCAATAATGCAAATGCAAGCCAACTAAATGCCTACGAATCCATCCATTAGTCTGTATGAAATCAAACAAATATGCTTCAAAGGTATCAACAATCAACAATAGATTCAAATAATACATCCAAATAAGACAATTCAAAAACTCATACCAATCCGTAAATGCCTGTTATTATTGATCCAGTGTGTGCTTAGCAACCATTAAAATCAACTACAATTCAAATACATTGCATAATATGATTCCTAGAAGGAAAAACATAGCTCTAACTCAAGAAATTCTGTAAACCAGTTAATCTCCGGCTAAAACTACACAATCACCAAGTTCAGAGTCGATACGGAATTTATTTCTTCTTTTTTTTTCGCTCACAAGGGCATTTTGGCTCTTTCTCGTGTTTACACCTGACTGTGCAATGTCTAGTCCTCTTAGGCTTTTCAATGTTACCCATGTAGCGAGCTTTCGACCAACGACTCCCAAATCAGACGACTTTAGGTCGCTGAGTGTAGAGACATCCCCTATGACTTACTCGAGTAAAAAAGACCACAGAACTAAACTAGTCAATATGTGAAATTTAGTTTATGTATGAAAACTTGTTATTTTTTTATACCAACTTCTAATTGTCTAAAAAAATTTGTGCAATTGATAGATTAAAAATTTGTTGAGTTTTCCTGTTTTCTTTCAAAAAAAAGAAGAAAATATAACTAATGAATAAATTTTTTGATATAATATTTATTTTTTACTTGTATTATAATATATTTATTATTATTCATGAAAATTAAATATTTAATATAAAAAATAATAATTGTAACTTTTGATTTTTAATATTTTTATAAGTAATTTAATTCGTAAGTTTTTACTTTGTTATTGAAGTTAAATTGCCTATCCATCTACTTGGTATTTTTGTTTTAATATATGTTAGAGTATGAATTGTAATGTATTATTAATTGTATATACTTGTTTGTGAGTAATATTTTATGTTTATTGTATCTGTGAATTGAAATAATATATATACATATATATATTATATATATATTATGTATGAAATGTATATTATAAATAATTTATCGTTTTATGGACGACTAGTCGGACGCCTAATCTACTAGTCGACTAAGCGGTTGGCCAGTGATTCGTCTTGACTTAGCGCCTTAACAACCATGAAAGAGTCGGTAGAGAAACACATCATAGAAGTACAAAGCTTTTCTCAAATCAATTTATGTTCAATAATCTAAAAAATAATGAAGAGTACATCAACTTATATAGGAAATAGAAACCCTAATTCTTGGATACCAAGTAAAATCTTACTTGAAAATGAAATCAATCCTAATGATTAAAAACTCTTGAATGTTTTACTTTCTTATAATAATCTACTACTATTATTAAATACTACTACAATTATATAAATAATTACATGAATTTATATTTAACCAATAATATATAACAATTTATTAATAGTCCTTAAAGTCCCAGATATGTATACCCCTTACACGTGTTGAGTTTTATGAGTCACCAATCTCAGCCTTAAACTTATCTATGTAGTTAATGTCACCATATAATGATCTTGATTCTTCACTCTTTAAGTACATATGCACACACAAATAGTTGATAGTAAAATTATAGTAGCGAAAAACATACCTTGATCTCTGTTTAGATGTTCAATAATTTATGTCCTTGTATCTTTTTAAAGTGTACTTGTCACCTGTTGTACATGTCCATTGCAGCTCTTACAGCAATCTGAAATGTCCATATTGTCAGGACTAATCCGAGTCCTGAGTAAGATTTGAAACCAAGAAGTTAAAATAACTAAGGAAGTGGGTTATAAAATTTAGTTGATGAAGGGTAGGTTGAAAATGATGACCAATTACAACAGTAATATATTCAGCAGCTTGTAGAGGATTTATGAATGGACTTTAGTAGGGACCTTGTAGAGAAATTGATAGAAATTGGAGGGAGAAAGGATAGAGATAGAAATATGGAGAAGATGTAGGTAGATTGATAGATATGGCTAAGCCATTTTTCAGTTCATTTTATAGTTGAGATCACACTATACATGTTTTTCTGTTTATACCAGGACAAACTCCCCAACCCTTCGCACGGGTGGATTATGATTTATTATGTTAATTATGAACTTACAAATAAAAAAAAGTGTACTAAAAAAATTAGATGATGATTAAGTGGGAGTAATGGCAGATAATTTAAATGATTGGTTGTGGTTTTAAAAAAAAGGATCTTTTTCCCTATTCCTATTAGAGATGTGAAGTTTCTTATAGTGTTAGAAAAAATGAAAAACAAAGTTTGTAATAAACTTGGTAGAATTAAAAATAAAACTTCTTAGTTACTTCTCCTATTAGATATATGAAGTTTTTGATTAATTATGGTTTAAATTTGAGCTACATCCTCATGTTGTTAATTTTACCAATAAAACGATTTTTTTTTGTGCTAATTTGACAATAAAACTAGTAATCTACTATATAATATACTTAATAGATTGTTTAATGAACCCCTTGTTAATATAACTGTGTCCATTTAGTTAATTTTACAAATAAAACTTAAAAAGTTAATAAATCTGCAATGTAGTGTACTTAATTAAATTTGGATGGTAATATAAATTTGGGTAGAATTTAATTATTATAAATAAAACATAAAAAGTTATTCATAATACTTGGATAGTATTATAAATTGTTATAAATTTGGATAGTACTTGTACTAATCTAGATAGGGAAGAAAAAAGTTGAACTTAAAATTTCTATTTGTTATAGATTTGGATAGTACTTATACTAATTACAGAGTATGAAGAAAAAGGCTGGACCAAAAGTTTGTGAAACCAAGTTTGTGCTTCCTAAGCTAACATGCACCACTAACATATGGTATGCCACTAATTACAGAGTATGAAGAAAAAGGCTGGACCAAAAGTTTGTGAAACCAAGTTTGTGCTTTTAATTGTATAATTGATGAGGACCTAAGCTAACATGCACCACTAACATATGGTATGCCAGTGCACCTAAAATTCTCTAAACCATGTGACTCTATCCTACTAGAATATTCTTAACTAACTACTAGGTCTAGCCTTCATTTTAATCTATTAATGATTCATGGACTTGCACATATAGGTAAATAAATTGGGTGAATTCTTGTTGAATAAACTTATTGCAGTCATCTTTTTCATTGCGTCTGTTGGTCCTTAAATTAGTTCCGCATCATCTTTCAGTGTGCTACTGCACTTGGTGGTGTTATTTATCTATTTTCTGGTTCTAGTTTATGTTTTAGTTACTGTACTAGGGGTCGATTACTGTACTAGGGGCATTTTGGTTACTAAATATTTTTTTGTTACAAAGACATTAACTCAAAAAAATATTACAAACTAATCATTACTTAACATTCTGTACAAAAAATTGACGGAAGTGCTAAACCGTGCATATCGCATGAGCGAAAAAAGTTGGTCTGTGAGTTAGTTAATGATGATGTGGTACATCTTGTCATGTGTAATATCAAGTGTATTTTCGTAAGCGTAGAAGAAACGAACTAGATATTCATGGCCAAGAATAATCGCAACAATAATCGTAGCTAAAGCTCTAATTTTTTTTCCCTTTTCTAATTTATGTAGCAATATCATGTGCTACATCACCAAAACTAACTTACACGTTAGTTAAGTAATGTTAGGTAATAATTAGTTTGTAATATTTTTATGTGTATAGTAATGTCTTTGTAACGCAAAAATTCAGTAACCAAAAATAAAAATCAACCCCTAATACAGTAACCAAAATATCAGTTACCTTCCATATGACATGGACCTACTACATATTCAAATGCCCCACATGACAATTGCTAAATGTTAGTCTATTCAACACTTCTGTAAATTTTTGGATATAATGTTAAGTAATGAATAGTTTGTAACATTTTTTTAAGGGTTGAATGACACTTTTGTCCCACCAAGTTGCCACCCACTTTTAAAATTGTTTCTAAACTTCATTTTTTGCCAATTAGGTCCTTAAAGTGATATTTTTTGGCGTTTTCATTCTGTTTACCTGATTTGACCCAACTCGACCCCAATTTTAAAAATTATCTTTTTTTTAAAAAAAACTAAAAAGTTTTAAAATATTAATTATTTTTAAAAAATATTTATTTTTGATATTTTAAAATAAAATATTATTTGAAAAATAATTTTATAATAATAATTATTTTTAATATTTTAAAATAAATTATTATATTTAAAATATTTTTTAAAAAAGAAATATTTTTAATATTTAAATAAAATGATTATTTTTAAGTAATTATTATTTTAAATATTTTAAAATAAAATATTAATTTTCAAAATTATTTGCTTATAATATTTTAAAACAAAATATTAATTTTAAAATAATAATTATTTTTAAATAAAATATTATTTGTAAAATAATTGTACATTTTTTTAATATTTTAAATTAATTTATTATTTTTAATATTATAAAATAAAATATTTATTTTAATTTTTTTAATATTTTAAAATAAAATATTATTTTTTAAATAATTTTAAAATAAAATATTTTATAAAAAGTTTTAAACATAATTATTATTTTCAGAAAAAATATTAGAAACTTTTTTTTAAAAAAAATGAGTAATATTTCATAAAATATAGATTCAAAAAAATAAAGTTAATTTTTTTTTAATTCTCAATTATTTTTATGAAAATTTACACATCTTTTAAAAAATAAAATTTTTCTATTTTTGGTTAATGAAAAAAAGTTTTTTTATTTACTTTTTTTAAATCTGTATTTTATGAAAATTTAGTCATTTAAAAAAAATAAAACAATTTTTTTTTTAAAAATAAATTTTTAATATTTTTATTTATATATTTTTTAAAAAATTGAATCAGTTTTTTTTACTTGCTTTTACTGTTTTTGTATTTTTTATTTCTATTTTTAGTTATTTTTTAAAATATCTAATATTAAGAATACATATAATAATGGTAAAGACAAATTTTTTTCTAAAAATAAAGTTTTACATAAAAAATGAAAAAAAATCTATTTTTCTATTTTTTGAAAATAAAATTTTGTTTTCTTATTTAATTTTTTTGAATCTATATAAAAAAATGAAGTTTCTAATATTTTACCTAAAAATAATAATGATTTTAAAAAAAATTCAAAATAATAATTATTTTAATATTTTAAAATAAAATATTATTTTAAAATAATTTTTTATTTTAAAACTTTTTTATTTTTTATTTAAAATAATTGGTGAATTAGGGTCGGGTCAAACTTGGTTGGGTTGGGTCAAAATTTTGTTAAACTGGGTCGGGTTTTGGTCAAATCGGGTAAAAGGAACGGAAACGCTTTTGTTGGGACAATACTGCCATTCAACCCTTTTTTTTAGTATAGTAATAACCATAATGAAAATCAACTCCTAGTAGACTAACCAAAACATTAATTAACCCAAGTTTCTTTGTGTGTTTTTTCTTGTCCAAATATTATAGGTTGAAGAATGGAACATTCTGATTGGACCATTGGTTGACAAGATGCTATTAGAGCCATCAAATGTAAATATCATAAGATTTCTCAGTTGTATAAGTGAAAACTTAGCTGATGCTGCAGATTCAGTCTTCCAACGTCTTCTGTTGCACACAAGTGGGATGAGAGAGTGAGTACTTTGGTTTTTCCCTTCAAACTAACTTTAGTACTTGATTTCTTCTTGTTTGTCGGTCCTAATTTTTCTCAATTAAAAACCGTTCGAGTTGGGCAGCCATTTCTTTTCTATGTTTAATGGTAAGCAATTCAAATACAATTACGAGCCGTATGGTTGGACGGAATCATTTTAGAACATAATGGAATGATGGTTGGAATTGGATAATAATGCAATCGAAATCCAACACTTTTTATGTTTGGTACATCACTTCAAAGTTATATTGAAATGGAACGAAATAGAATTTAATGACCAAAATATCCTTAACTAACTATATATATATATATATATATATATATATTATATGGAGTATATAAATATATTAAATTATATTTATATATCAATATGTATATATATAATCCTGTTGTTCTAAGCTCGGGGGGCTTGCTTTAGGCCATACAAAGCCTTTCGAAGCCTATACACTTTGTTTCTTTCCCTTCTACTTGGAAACCTTGAGGTTACCCAACATAGACCTCTTTCTCCAGCTCACCATTTAAAAAAGCAGATTTTACATCAAGTTGGAACACTTTCAACTCTAATTGAGCAGCCAAAGGAAGAACATTTCTTATTGTTTCCATCCGAGCTACTGGTGCAAATGTTTCGGTGAAATCTATGCCAGGTTGTTGTGGGTAGCCTTTTGCGACCAATCTGGCCTTGTGCTTTTGAATTGAGTCATCTTCATTGTACTTTTGTTTTATAAACCCATTTTAATCCAATGACATGCTTCCCTTTTGGCAGATCCATAAGCTCCCAAGTTTTGTTCTTTTCAATCATAGAGATTTCTTCTTTCATGGCTTTAATCCATATATTATCAATTGCTGCTGCTTCAAAAGTGTGAGGTTCACATGAAAAAAGAGCAAATTCACATGATTCAAAGACATCTTGTAATGATCGTACCTTTCTTGGAGGTGATTCCGAACCGGAATGATCATGAATTGCTGATGTAATTCTAGAGGAACTTGTTACTTCATGCTGCAGGTTGCTTTCCTGATTTGCATATTCTTGAAAGGATGATGATTCTGCAAATTCGTATGAATTTTGAGCTTGAGAAGAACCATCCTTCCACTCCCAAGCTGCCATTTCATTAAAAATGACATCTCTAGATACCACAAGCTGATTTGTCTTGGGATTGAGCAGTCTAAACCCCTTAGACTCGTCACTATAGCCAATAAACACGTATTTTCACCTTTCTTGTCAAACTTGTCCCTGTTTTGTGATGTGTTCATGCCGTAAGCAATGCATCCAAAAACTTTGAAATGATCAACAAGTGGCTTGTTATTCCATGCCTCAAATGGAATTTTGTTTCGAATCGCCTTCGTAGGGGTTCGATTAAGAATATAGATGGAAGTATGAACAACTTCAGCCCATAGATTGTTTGGAAGCCTTTTTTCTTGCAACATACTACGAGCCATCTCTACGATAGTGCGATTCTTTCTTTCCGCCACATCGTCTTCTACTAACAATGAGCTGCCTTTGAATTCCATTCTCCTTGCAGTAATTCATGAACATTGTGTATATAAATTCCCCACCACGATCTGCCCGTAAAGTTTTCATTTGACAACCACTTTGCTTTTTTGTTAGAGCTTTCAATTGAAGAAAAATTGAGAAAGCTTTTGATTTTTCATTTAAGAAGTACAATCACATCATTCTTGTATAGTCATCAACAAAGAGAATGAAATATCTCTTATCGTTGAGAGACGGAGTCCTCATAGGACCACATATGTCAAAATGCACCAATTCTAAAGGGGCTTTAACTCTTCCATTATTCTCTATAGCAGGCAATCTAACCACCATGTTTTTTTCTTTCAACAATTTCACACCCCTGTAAATTAAATGCCCATATCTCAAGTGCCACAAGTAGGATATATCTACTTTCACTTCTTAAAGCAAGGTTTTCCTCTATAGGTATGACCAGAGGAAACACCTTATTTTTTAGACATTCCAACTTTTGCTGCTGTCAAGTTATTTTTCTTGTCAACAATTTCGCATTTGCAATCATCAAAGGTAACCGAATAGCCTTTCTTTAACAATTGACCAACACTCGAGAGATTTTCGGATAAATTTGGCACATAAAGAATATCAGAAATTAATCTTTTATTACCTCCTTTGGTGTGGACAGCAATAACACCTTTTTCGAGAGCTTTCTGTAACTTTCCGTCTCCAAGCTTTACTTGAGAAGTGAAGCTGTGATCAAGTTCTACGAAGAAGTCTTTATTTCCCGTCATATGACTATTGCAACCGCTGTCCAAATACCATAAATTCTGCGACTCACTTTCAGTAAGCAAGCAAGAGTAAAATAGGTGTTCATTATCACTTTCCTTTGTGAATTTAGCATCATTTTGCTCCTTGTTTTGAAACCAGCTGTCCCTTTGAGAATGATTAGGCACGCGACATCTTGTACATTTAAATCTGCAATCTCGGGATTCATGGTTAGATCTTTTGCAGATGATACACTTAGAATTTGAATTATTGAAACTTTGTTGTGAGATTCCACTTCTTTCTTTCTTTGAGTTGTGACTGTAAGTTTTCTCTCTTCTTCATCTTCCCAGCTGCTGATTCATTCTTGAAAAAGAATTTTGATTTTTTTCATGATCTGGCCTGTTGGCCTTCTTTTCTGAAATTCTCAGTTTGGACTAAAAAACTTGCTCCACGGGATGATGTGAAGACCTATTAATTCTCTGTTCATGAGCTTGGAAGTGAACCTGTTAACTCATGTATGGACATTTTGAATAGATCTTTGGATTCTTCTATGGTTGCGACAACATGATCAAATTTGGGAGGAAGACTCCTCAAAACTTTCTCAATCACTTTCTTGTCTTCAATGGTGTCACCACAACCCTTTATTTGATTTACTATTTCAGCAACTCTTGAAGAGAATTCTCGAATGCTTTCACTTTCTTTCATTGACAGATTATCAAAATCTCTCCATAATGTCTGAAGTTTTAAAGTGATGGCCTTTGCAGATCCTTGAAATTCTTTTTTCATAATCTCCCATACAGTTTTAGCTTTCTTGACTCCAAAAATTCTGAGGAAAAATTTATTTGCTTACCCCCTGCTATATAAATCAAAGTGTTGTGCGCATCTCTCTTTTTGTTCTCCTTGTACAACCTTTGTTGTGCTTGTGAGCAATCTCTATTTCCGGTGGTTCTTCATAACCAGATTCGATAATATCCCAAAGGTCATGAGATATGTAGAAAGTTTCCCTTTGATTGCTCTATTACTCATAGGGTTCCCTTCAAATATAGGGATTTGACTTGGAGAATATGTAAACAAGGTAGGGACTGAAGTTGAACTCATGATAGTAGGAATGTGATTTAAAAAAGCTCTGATACCTAATTTGTTGGGGCAAATGAAAGCACAATGAGCGATAACAAGAATTTATCAAGGAAATTGATTAAACTAGATTTTTATTAGAAAGAAGACAAGTAGAATAGGTTTTGCAGAGCTGCTGCTCCTGCAGAAAAAAATCTTTTTATTATTGATTGCTAGACTTCTTTTCTTCCTACCATCATGGGATACATCAATCCCCTATTTAATCTAGGAGTGGAGTTCTCTAGAATAAGACTTAAAGACTCTTTGAGAATACAAAAGACATTTATAGAATTTAGCAAGCTCAACAACCATATTTAATATTGCTTCTAGGAATATGAGATTGCATAATTACTTTCTAACAGGAACTGCTTCTTTATGGGTCTTTTTGCCTTTGATTAAGGACTTTAATGTTAGACAATTGGTTATTTTCTTTTTGGTTAATTGATTTTAGATAGCCTGATAATTTATAGCTAGGGTTAACTATGCTATAAATCGGAAGTTATACTGTTATCAATTAAGCTTTTGATATTTGATAAATACAACTATAACACAAGTTAAACTATATATTTGTTAAACTAGCATGCATCTGTTCCACATTCATAAATATGCAAGAAAGTTAAACACTAGAAACAAACAGTTAAGTAAAAACTTGGATATAATTGCTGAAGATATGTTGCCAAAACAATTGGACTAAACGTGCAACTAAGTTCAAAAGGATGTAACAAGCTGCAAATCCACGAATCGAATACACAACCAAGTCTAGTTGGACATAATAAGTTAGTGGGTCCAATATAACTATACTAAAACAACAATAACTAAGCTGAAGATTGGCGTAACAAGCTTATAGTTGATCCTAAAGCTAGAAAAGCTATAAGAACTGGAAAAAAAATCAAGTGTTCTAGAATGGGTGTTGCCCATTTGCGCTAAAGAGTTGTGTTGTGGCACTGACTTAATCGGCCACTTAACCACAATTTCCTTAAAAGTAGGACCACTACACTTTATGTTAGTTCTTGACCGTGTGATCGTGGGTCATCCCACTTTGCCGAACTGAAGAGTCATGGGTTGTAACACATCTTCACACGTGTTCACTATCTCCCAGGCATGTCCCCACTTTCTCCCTTTCTCCCTTTTTTTGGCTTAGTTGGCAACCTCTGTTCGAACCATTTCAGTTAACTGGTACGTTGAGTTAACTGTAGAAAGGAATACTCAGAGTTTATATTTATAATTCCTTCTTAATTTCATCTCAATTACATTTGTTTATATACACAAGTATATGTTTGGTAATCTCTAATTACAACTATGTATACACAATAATTATGGGATATGACTAACTATAATTATGGAAACCATATCATATCTTCTAACATTCCCCCTCAAGTTGGTACACATGTCTTGCATACCTAACTTGAAACACAATGGATGAAACATCTTACTATTAAGACCCTTGGTCAAAATATCAACAAGTTAGTGCTCTGTTTTGATAAAAGGTAAGCAAATAAGACAACTAGTTAACTTTTCTTTAATGAAGTGTGTTTATTTCAATGTGCTTTGTTCTATCGTGTTGTACTGGGTCGTTTGCAAGACTAATGGCTGCCTTATTATCACAAAATAACTGCATAGGCCTTTTAGCTGTAATACCCAAATCTTCTTGCAAGGTTCGAAGCCAAATTAGTTCACATATACTCAAGATTATAGCTTGATATTCGGCTTCAGCACTAGATCTTGCCTCCACGGATTGTTTCTTACTGCGCCGCAGTAAGTTACGAGATTGCCTCCAACAAATGAAGAGTAACCTGAAGTAGAATGACGGTCCTCTATAGAGTCAACCCAATCTGAGTCGGAAAATGTTACTCTCATATGACAATAAGTCTTTCCTGGGAGCAGACTTGAGATATCTTAGAATTCTATAGACACAGGAAGTTTGAAGAATGACGTCAAGCTGAGAGAGATAAGATGCAAAGACATTATTATTACTATATTCACGACCATTATCACTATGGAGAATTTTGACTTTAGCGTTAAATTAGGTTTGAATCATTTTATGAAATTCTTGGAAACAATCAAACACTTCATTTTTGGAACGCAAAAGATAAATCCAAGTGACACGAGAATGACAATCAATAAAGTTAATAAACCATCTAAAACCAGAACGGGAAACAACCCGAGAGGGTTCCCACACATCAGTATCTATAATAGCAAACAACTTATAATATCGATCGTTAATAGCAGAATAAGTAGAATGTTTGTGTTTCCCTAATTCACATGCTTCACACAAAAACTGAGTTTTATTACATTGCTTAACTAAAGATAGAATTAAAGACTAAACATGGAAAAGAAGTATGTCCCAAACGTCGATGCCATTGATGAAGAGAGGTCAGACTGGAGTCAAAAGTAGAGTAAATAGCCTGAGTAGAGAACATGTTAGACGATGGAGCATCTAAATAATAGACACCACCGACTGCACTATTACTGCTAAATTTTTGCCCCGTCACCAAATCTTGAAAAACACAATGAGTTGGGAAAAAATTACTGAACAGTGTAAAGATTCAGAAAGACGTTGGACATATAATAAATTTGCAGTAAATGAAGGAATATGAAGAACAAATGATAATGTTAATGAAGGAGTACAAACTACAGAACTACTCCAGAGAGAAGAAAGGGAACTATCAGCTACTCGAACTTTGTCTTTTTCAGAGCAAGGCGTGTATGAAGGAAAGAGGTTGGAGGACCCGGTCATATGCTTGGAAGCATCTATGTCTATGATCCAACTTGTGCAAGTTGATGAAACATGAAAAGCACAAGAATGTATACTTGACTAAGCATAATGAAAAAAGTTAGATTTGGAACAAAATTTTCGAAAAGCTGAGATTTCATCAGGAGTGAGTGCAGTTGTAGTTTCTGAAGTACTAGATGCATCAACAAGAAGTGGTGTAGTAGACATAGGCTTGGGATCCACGTCCACGATCACGACCAGACCAGCCTCCACGCCCTTTAGGACGACCATGAAGCTTAAAGCAGCGATCCCTAGTATGATTCTTTCCCCATAGTAGTCGCATTCGCGGGACTTCTCAACATGCGACTGATTTGAGAAGCTAGGCTTAGGATACGAAGCAATCATGGCTGATCCGTCAACAAGATTTTAATTTAGAACCATCACCTGATGTCTACCTTCCTCTTGCTGGACTCTAGAAGTGATGGAAAAGGTGTCTAACCAATCTGTGCTCGAACTTGATCATACTCTATGTTCAAACAAACCAAGAAATCAACAACTCGATATTCACTAACAATTAACAAACTTTTGATAAGCTGCATCTTCCGTACATTTGGCTGAAAAAACCCGCTAATGATGAAACTCTTGCTAAAGAGCATTAATCTTCGCCAAATATTGTGCCACGGTCTTCTCCCCTTGACCCAGCTCACGAATTCGTTTACGAATGTCATATGCCTTAGAGATATCACCAGAAACAGACAAAGTTTGAGAGATAGCCTCCCAAAGCTCATAGGCAGTGAAAAACACGTAACTACTCCGCGTACTCGGTTCCATTGAATTAAAAATCCTTGTTTTCACCATCAAGTTATCAGATTTTCATTCTTCTTGGGCCAGGTTTTTCAGGTATAGTAGTTGTTGCATTGATGAAGTGTTGCATACGATTAGCCTCAATTGACATACAACAAGTTTGTGAGCATGCCAAATAGTTGGTTCCATCCAGTTTGAAGGGGCTGAGAACCAATGTTGAACTACTGTTATGAACCCCACTACTAGCACTATTTTGTTGGGCCATATAATAAGTAGATACAATATATACCAAGGAGAATAAACTTTCCAAAGGATATTAACTAATTGTACTACACTTTAGAACCATAATTTATGCCAAAGAAGCGGTAGGAATCTCAGTACTAATAACAGTGCTGATGAACAATGTTTTTCTGAAAAATAAGGACCAAGCTCTGATACCATGTAGAAAGGAATACTCAGAGTTTATGTTTATAATTCCTTAATTTCATCTCAATTACATTGGTTTATTTACACAAGTATATTTATGGTAATCTCTAATTAAAGCTATGTATACACAATAATTATGGGATATGACTAACTATAATTATGGAAACCATATCATATCTTCTAACATTAACTGACATCAGTACTTTGCTAAAATTCACTTAACCCAATTTCAAAAATTGAGATTTGGGTGTAAATATTTCCCCCCAAATATCTTGTCTTTAAGGCTAGAAAGAATAAGATATTTGAAATTCGAACCTCATCTCAAGAAGTCCAACCGTTGCATGCTTTTCTGTCAGCCGTCATTCACATAACCGATGCATGCCTTTTAAAATTTTAAAAGCCTTATTCATTATCCCTAATCTCTAAGCTAAGCCTTTAAAAGCCCTAAACCCTCGTAAGCTCGGTTGTCACCGCCTCAAATTATCTCTCATCTTCATCTCCTTCCTTGCATACCTGCAAATTACAAATCTTCCACGGCCAAATCAACCAAATCTCTTAAATAAATCTCCCGGTTGATTCAATCGCCAAACAAAACCACTCTTTTATTGAGCCGATTAACTTTGCTAATGGGTTACATCGCGATACCTTCATCCCTCGAGCCTCTGTCAGCCATCCACACCGCTATGTGCTTGGACCTTCCATCGTTGACCACTACGCAGAGGAATTAGAGTCCTACTTCCCCCGTTCGCCCGATGAAACCTTCTTGTTGGAAAAAGCTAGCAATGACTAGTCTAACTATAGAATGACCACATCTTTGCGCAACTGGTACTTGGCTTCTCCTAACTATGCTTCTTGGGTTGATCGAGTTGCTGCTGGTAAGGGCCAAGTGTGGCGCGAATTAGGCATCTATGACGCCATCCTCCTCTCCAAGCACCATTTTTATATCGACACAGTCTTCTCTATGTTGCGGCTAACTTCTGGTCAACTTCGATCAACACCTTCCATTTACCTTGTGGACCCATGGCCCCAACTGTCCGGGATATCAGCTTCCTAACCCGACTTTGCCCTCACGGTAAGGAAGTTACTTCGCTGATGCTACTTAACTATGATGAGGACAAGTTTCATCCTCCCACCGTGGCTGAAGGCGAACTCAGCAAACGGCAAAGTAACCGTTCTTCTCCAAAGTCCAGTAAATCGAAGAACTCTAGGGTTCAAAACAAGAAGAAGCCATCGATGTGGAATTTGCTCCATCTGAGACAGGAAAGCGAGTCAAAGTTGTTTCCTACCAACACTACATCACCACCTATCGAGGTACTTGTAAGAATCCTAATTTTATGAAATGAAAGTATTCAATTTTCTTATAATTATTATTCTATTTAGTAAATGGTTAAATTGATAAAAGGTTAAAGTTAAGGGGATATGTGAAAATTTTACAAAGTAAGCAAGTTGTCATAAAATATTCGTTTGGTCGAGGAATATTCTTTTTGTCGGGGAATATCCGTACGACGACACAATCATTGGTGGATCCCACAACGGAATTACTGTCGGATTTAGAAAGTAGCAAAAATAACTTTTTATAAAAATAACAGTAAAAGTTTTACTGTTAAATTGTTGAAATAACTGGTGGTAAAAGTACAGTAATACGTGTGGTTACATGGTAGCACACGGTATTGTACAATATCTTTGATTATTGATGCTTACGTGAGAAGTCACTCAGTTTTATTCAATTATTGCTACAGTAATTGTTGCATAGTATCTCACATTATTGATTCAATTATTGTCACAGTTTCATCCGCACAATATTTTATATTATTAAATCAATAATTGAGACGACAAAATTATTCATATTATTATTTGCATTATTGACAATGTCTAGAAAGTTCTGTTGAGAAAAGGGGTTTGGTCACCTAATTGCGCGCCAATAGGGAGAAATCTTTATCGGAAAGCCCCCTCTTTCTTGAGAATGATCTAGTTGTTAATATTGCAAGTTATATTATTGATGAATAAATGTTGTTAAAAATATTTTCATTGTGTTGAGATTATTAGTGTTAGTGGAAATCGACATTTATTTCAATAATAGTTGATTTCCGGATGTTAAATTGACCAAACAGGTAATTAATAGGATAAATGAGCAATTAATTGCTATTAGTTCACATGCAAATAACTATTTGTTCACATGCATGGAACTATTGGTTCACATGCATGTACTATTAGGAGAGGTTGTGCAAGATTGATAATACTTGAAGGACTATATTAAAAATGGAGGCAAAAATGAAGGTACTAAACTGTAATAATTCGAGTCCCTAAATGTGCAATTATCGAAACTATGTTTTTCTATAAATAAAAGCTCATTTCTTTTTTCATTCTCACCAATTCACTAAGACTCACAAGAGCAACTATAGAGAGAGAAACTATAGAGAGAAAGAAGAAGAGTATTTTGCTACTTCACTATTGCAGTATCCAGTAACTATATTGTAGTTAATAGCAACAAAAGCTAGGTCACTTGCTCTACCTGTGCAGTTCATTGATGGTTATTGGGTAGTGTATGAAATGCCGGTTGAATATGCTTCAGTGAAGAGTCCAAGGCTCAAACTTGTGTTTCTTGTTGTGCTGGTTAAGAGATACAAAATGTATCTTTGAATTTATTATGTTTCCTTGTCATTTTTTTAAATATTTCCAACACCATTTTAACAGATATAAAGCAATTAGTTATCATAAATTTGATTTTGAAATATGATGGATCAGTTTTTTCTCACAATATCTCCTTTTTTTCTTTTTTTTCCCTACCATTTTCTTTTTTGGACATAGATTCTAGTCAAACAATTGAAGTAGAAGCATGTTGTCACTATTCTTTTGTTCCTCAATCCAGTACCATACTTGAGAATCAGTTCATTTTTTTCGTCATTTTTTTTATTTGGGTTGCTGTGGCGTTACCTGTTACAAACTTGAAGTCTTGAACCATGCCATGTTCTAGTTTGATTGTGCCATTCAGAGAGTTAGATTCTCTCACGAAAGCGCTTGTTAGTTCTTTTTCCGAAATGTTACTTTCAAGGATTTTATTTGAATAATCTTATTAGTTTAGTAGGTATGCATTGTGGTTCTTTGATGAATGTGTTCTTTAAACTTCAGCATCTTTAGGTATCCTTCCAGTTGGTTCTTCTTTAGCTGTTTGTCCCTTAACAACATGAACAGAATCTCGACTCTTGTTTTGTACAAAATGCCAGTGCTCAGTCTTGTATACCTACATATTTGACCATAGATAATTCATTCTGCCGTCAAAGTTTATATATTTGGTGTAAACCATCCTGTCCCTGTTTTTATTTACCAGAACTGATGAAAGCTTCTTTTTGGAATTGGAGAACAGGATCCATACAAAGGAGGATTCTGTGGAACTTCAGCATTCTCTCTTTGACCGCCTTTGTCCTTTGCTTATTATCAGACTCCTTCCTCTTAGAGTTTTTGATGACCTCAAATCTTTGCTCCTGTATGGTGAATTTCTTGAAGAGCACATGATGCATGGTATCTTAGTTTGCCTTTTGTTCTTTGTTGGGTTTTTGTTTTGTGCTTTTGTTGTTTTGTTCTTCATCCTTATGGATATTTTGTTGTGAGCAAAGTCCCATATCGAGCAATCAAGCCTTGAGACTCTATATAACCCTGGAAGGTTACTCTACTCATAGCCAATTTGTTTTGAGTTGGATGCCTTCAGCATGCTATCAAAGCTGACTATATAATTCATGTGTTAGGCTTAATTGCCCACATGCTACACGTCACCCAATATAAATTATCAACTTGCTTGGCTCAAAATTATGGCACCCATGAGGGGCCTGTTGAGATACAAAGGTCCAAATGAGGCAATCTACGCCACAAGACTTACTATGTAATCCTGAGAAGTGAGAGGTTATTCCACTCATTGGCAATTAGTTTTAGGTTAGATACTTGCACTTATATAATTAACAATGTAAAGAACATAATCCTTCTATGCTATTTTCTCTTCTTCTTTTTTTGCATTTCTTTCTTTCTGTTTATCTGAATAGTTGACCACTGGGTTCGGCTTCCCTCTAGCCACAGGGAATTATCACCCTCCAGCCCTTTTGTTGGGCTTGTTTACATTTGAACAGGGGTTTACTTGGCTTGGCCTTCTTGTCGAATGTCTTCAACCTTTACCTTTATGTTTCTGTTTATAAGCAACTTTGTATAATCTTGTATTTCCATTTAACTTGAAGAGACTAATTGTCATTGGGTGACAATGGAGAATGCAAAATTTGTTACATGTCTGCATCTTACTTTTCCAGATTATAGATATTTCGACAGCAGAGATAAGGAGTGTGTTGCTGCACTCCTTCTGAACAGGTTGGTTGACAAGACTCGTTTGGATCAGGCTTCCATTTCTGGAATCAGAATCAAATGTTTTTCTCTCTTTCAGGGCATTCAACAAGTTTGAATTTGAAGATGTTCGGAAACTTGCGGCTGAGCTCTGTGGGCGTATTCATCCGCATGTAAGCAGTAACTTTTATAGAACTTATTCAACGCTTAAGGACCCCTCTCATCCTCTATTGGGGGGAGGTGCAGGGATCAAATCTCGTTAGGGTCTCAATGGAGAACATATTATCTTCAACAAGATATCTCCAATAGCTATGGTTCAAAGTCGCGGTAGCATTCTAGGTTTTAGAATCATTTTTTTTACTCGATATCAGTTTCGGTTTGGTATCGGGTAATATGCACATTATGCTAGTTAGGAGGTTCAATTTTTTAATTTTTTTCAAAAAGAATTATGAAAAATTCTAAATAATAAGAACAAGATGGATCAATTAGATAAGCACAAAAACACCATCTAGTTACTGCATAATAATTTTTTAAGGCATAAAAAGTATTGTCCAAATGATAATAGAGGTAGACTTGTCTAATTCTATATTGCACAATAATTTTTTAAGACACTATAAAAAGTACATAAACACAATAAATAAATCAACCCTCATCCTAATTCTCCACTACATCATCTCCTTGTTATTCGTTAATAGTTATTATTACCTTTCATCATCGCCTTCTTGTTATTAAGTAATAGTTATTATTACGTTTTGATAAGTTAGTATGTACATATACTTATTAATTTATTAATATTTATTATCATTACTATTTGATAAGTTAATGTGTAAATATTTATATTTTATTTATTATTTATTCTTATATTACCCCTATTATGCCATTATTTCTCCTCGTTACAACGAAATTCCGCCTGTACACAAAAATTACATTGATAATGCTTGAAACTACGTAACTTCTCTTGTTAGTGGAGCCGTGAGTAACGAAAACAAACCAAGTCTATATTTCGACTCTTAAATCATGCCAATAACCTGAATTGACCTACGTTTACGGATATATATATATATATATATGGGATTAATGGAGCTTCACAACTATGTAGACTCCCAAATGTACACAGTGTACGTTCATAGAGTTGAGTCACTATACGATCGTAGAGTTAAGTCACTCTACGATATGAGAATTCACTTCACGTTTCTACGGTAGTAAAGTGATTACTCTACTATCAGTCAGTGACTACTCTATGATCGTAAACTGTGTGCATTTGGAACTTGCACAGTTGTGCAACTCTATTTTTCCATATATATATATATATATATATATATATATATATAGGTCTCCATCCGTAGCAACCTGTTGCTGGAAGTACTATTTCAGCAACATCTAACACTGTTCATCATGATATCCAAGTGTTGTAATTAAATAGGACTTCGTCCCTGCCGCTAGGAGTAACAACAAACCTATTCTTTTATGGCGTCTCAAGAAATTACTACAGTGCCCTCCAATTAAAAATTCATTGCCGCTAGACAAAATATTATCTTTTTGCCATGCCGCTAGACCCTCTAGCGGCAGGTTGGTTAAATACCCTAAAAGAGCAAAACCCCATGAATATGTAACACAATCTTCTAGGTTGGTCTCAAAATGCATATTCTTGGGGTGGATAGTATTTTTGGACCTAGTAGGGAATAATATTGCCCCGCACAACCAAAGAATTTAGGCCTTGGTGTATCGACCTACAACTTCCTTACCTGGTCTAGAAGGGCAATCTGAAAAATGTTCGTGCAGTCAGACCAGTGAAATAGAACCTCTTTTTTTGGATTCCCGATATTCAACAGCTAGTTCAGGCCCAAACAATCCCTAAAATGAGACACTGGGGTGTCAAATAGGGGGACAAGTTAACCACCATCGACAACCCAAAAATGAAATGAACATCCTCTAAGGCTATTGTTATTTCCCCAATTTAGGTGAAAACTATTGGCCTCCAACAGTCATCTCTACACCAGGGCGAAAACGAAACCAAGATCAGTTTAGTGTACAACTGCCGCGTGTTTAAACTTTAAAAATCCAAAAACCACACTTATCTAGAAGAATTTTTTGGATTTTTGTAAAGTTCCATTTTTCGTATATTTATTCAGTTAATTGGGATAATGTTAGATTTTCCCTATCTTTACCCTTATATACGTCTTCGGACACATGATTTATTTGGTGATACAAAACACTTTGATCAATTGACCCAGGATTCCACCTGTCCATCTTTGACCTAAAGAAAAACAACATAAAATAATTTTGTACCAATTTAACAACTATGTAAAACAATTATATCCCAATTTTACACGGCCGTTTAACAATAATTTAAAACAATACAATTTACAAAGTTTATATGTCTCTATTATTACCAATAAATCATCACATGCATATATTGACCCCAAAACATAATTCACTAATTTAACAACAATAAAACACAAATATATCTTAATTATTATCGACAACCATTAAACAATAATTTAACAAAAAACAATTTACAAATTTTATATAGTCAATATTTCAAGAAAAAATAACATGCATATATTTACCCAAAAACATAACTCATTAATTTCTGCCAAAATTCACATGCATATATGTATACAAAGACATGGTTGCTAATTTTCTGTAAAAGTTCACATGAATATATTTGTCTATTGTTCACATGAATATATTTGTCTATAAGAAAATTTTCAAAATAGATCACAATATTTATTTTTTAAAAAAAATTGTAGAAATAATCCTATAACAATTTTACGTGGTTGCACCGTTAAGAATTTGAAAAATCCTTGCACTTTGTTGAAGTAGCGGCAGGAAGAGGTTTTCTTCCCTCTTCTTTCTCTCTTCCTCTCGGCAACCAAAGAAAACAAAGTCTACCAGCAATCGGTTGCTACACGACTATGAGATCTGATTTAACCTGCCGCTAGAGGGTCTAGCGGCATGGCAAAACGACAACGTTTTGTCTAGTGGCAATGAATTTTTAATTGGAGGGCGCTGTCGGACCACCGGAAAGAATAGGCCTGCCGCTACTCCATCTAGCGGCAGGGTCGAAGTCTTATTTAATCCCAGCCCTTGGATATCATGATAACAATGTTAGATGTGGTTGCTGGAATAGTATTTCTAGCAAACGGTTGCTATGGATAAATATCCTATATATATATATACATATATAGGGTAGTGATCCATAGCAAACAGTTGTTATTGACTCTATTCCAGTAAACAGATCTTACACTGTTAATTCAGAGATCCAACAGCCCAAAAAGGAATTTTTTTATTGGCCGCTACTCTAGTAGCCGCTTGAATTTTTTTTTTTTTGCTAGTCGGTACTCTTGGTAGCAGCTATTTATATTTTTTTGCTGGCCTCTACTAAGATTAGAGGTCAAGAGAAATGTCTAAAATACCCCCACCTTAGTTAGATTAAATAGTTTCAATGTATAAAATATTTGTATAAATAATTTCTATTTATTTTTATAAATAATTTCTTAAGTAATAAATTTTAAAATTGTCAATTATATTCAATGTATTTTGTATGAATAATTTCTTAAGTAATAAAATTTAACATTGTCAACTATATTTAATGTATTTTTTTTTATAAATATCTGTATAAATAATTTTTTATGTAATATAATTTAACGTTGTCAATTATTGACACAATTTAATTATTTAAAATTTAAACTCCATATTGTAATACAACTTGGAATTACCTTACAAATTAATACATTGTAACTATTTAAATCTAAGTAAGATGGGTTGTTTAAGACATTTCTCCTGACCTCTCCTCTTAGTGGCCAGCAAAAAAACATTCTCTAGCCGCTACTAAGAGTAGCGGCCAGCAAAAAAAGACATTCTCTAACAACTACTAATAGTAGCGGTTAGTAAAAAAAAATTCTTTTTGGGCCGTTGGATCTCTTTATTAACGGCGTAAAATCTGTTTGCCTGGAATAGTGTCCATAGCAATCGTTTGCTATAGATCACTACCCATCTATATATATATATATATATATATATATATAACAGTTGCGATTATTGATGAAGTTTCACCTGGTGTAACATCTGTGGTAAGTGTAATGATTCTATCACTGCTTAAAATAATTTGTGTTGCATATGGTGTGATGATACCTGCAGTTGAGCATTAACGGACCGTGTCCTATCACACATTGTAAAGTAGAAGTATATTATTTACAGATTTTACGTAAAACTTGATTGGTAACGAAAGCTTCTTCTAGGATAAAAGTACACGAATCAGGATGTTTTCAAAAATTTCACGTCATTAGGCTTTGACGCGTGCCCGTCTAATTTTAAGTACACCAATACTAATGCTTAATTGCTTTCCTTTGTTTTTTAGTTTGTTTTGATCTCTTCTCTCTCTATTCTCTTCTTTTTTCCTTGGACTGCTTTCAAGGGTTTAGACGTGTATCTTAAATATAACTAAAACCAAGATTAAGTGTTAGTTTTAAGCTTGCTTGATACGAGTATCCATGTTGATGGGGCCTGGAAATGGAAGTTGCAATCTGAGAAGGTGTTGCCCTAATTCAGTAAAGAAACACTTCTCCCTACTTATTTATATCTGCCTGAGGTGAAACTCAAAGGTCACGTCTCCCTACGCCAATTCCCCTCTTTTAGAAGGGTACCTACTCTGTTTTTGTTGTCTTGGCTAGTTGGCTTCAGGTAATGCCATCAACTCTTGCTATATTTTCTTGAACTCCTGGAAATCTTACATCTAATGCTAACAGTACTATTGTACCATGCAATTTGTTGCATTGTATGGTGTCATAATGGAACTCTTTGGATCGACTCTACCTTCACTTAACTTGTGGATTATTCTCATGCGGCTCTTCAGTTATATTATCAATGTTGCTTTTTAGTTCGTTTCTGCTGTGCTTTTGTGATGAAGACTAACAATTGACCTCCTCAATTTTTTGTCAACTCTTCTGATATGCCTGCCGTGTGATTCTACAGGTACTCTGTCCAATAATTTCGTCTAAATTGCAAAATGCTGCGAGCTCTCATGATGTTTCGACTATAAAAGCCTGTCTATTTGCAATTTGCACATCACTTATGGTAAAAATAAAATGCAATTAATCTATAAAAATTTTGTATTCATATGTTCCAAGATTTCAGTTCATGCTATCTTTTATTATGATAGAAAATAGCTAATCTATAATTCTTTTGGTGTTCATATGGTCCATATATTCGGTTCTTGTGATCTTTTACCATCCTAATCATATCCTCGGCAGTTAATCTTTGATTGTTTCCTAATGTGATTTAGGCTAGGGGCAATATTTTAGTTTGGCATCCTGTCATACTGAAAATTAGAGAAGTACTAGAAACTGTTCTTTCGTGGCCTTCAACTGGTGGAGATGAAGGTAAGTGGTGTTTCTCTATATTTAGCTTACTACTCTCACTGATACTAATGTCATCTATTTGCGGCAAGATTACCTCTCAGTTTCAAAAGCGCAACATGGTTGCATTGATTGTCTAGCATTAATGGTATGTACTGAACTGCAAGCTCCAGAATCATTTGGAGAATCAAGCTTGGATGAAACTCACGTTACTGGAAATAACAATTATTCAGGTTGTATTTTATTCTGCATTTATGAAACGTACAGTGTAGTTATTGGAGCTCAGCTGACCTTAATGATACAGATAAAGGGAATACTTCCACTAGAAGTACAGTTCACACTTATGTGATCCGTCAATTAACATGCGATCAGAATGAATACATTTCCTCCTCAAAAATGATTGTGAAAAGCCATATGTTTGAGGCAACACTGGCTAGCTCATTTCGCTTGTGCATGGCTAATGTCCTCATCAGTGCTTGTCAGAAGATCTCAGACTTTGGAAGAAAACCTTTTGCTCAGAAAATTCTACCACAAATAATTCGTTCTGTTGGGGTATGTTGATTACGATGCCTTTATTGGGATATAGTCTTGCGGAGTTACTAAGATTAGGGCAAAACTCCTCCATGCTGCCTGGTTACTTCTTGAAGAATTACTTTTCACTAATCTTTAACGGTGTATGCAGGTGATGAATGATTCAGAGATCAGAGCCGCATGCATCCAGATTCTCTTCTCAGCCGTGTACCATTTGAAGTCTGTTATTATTCCGTACTCTTCTGATCTTCTCAAAGTTTCTGTTAAATCTCTTAAAGAAGGGTCAGAAAAGGTATCAAGTTAATAGACCCCATACGATCTAAAACATAACTATGCAATTTATTTTCAGTCTCTTGAGATAAACCACCAAAAGAAAAGAAGAAGAAAAAAATAGAAAAAGAAGAAGCACCAAGTAGATTTGGATAGCGGATAGCCTGCACATATGTACTTATTTGGTACATTTGAAATTTTTATATGCATTTCAGGTTGTTTTTAAGGCTGTCCTATAAGATTTGTATTTTAGATAAATAATTTCCAGGAGCCTTTTTTCTTCCCTTGGACCTTTCCAGTTCAAGAGTATATTTCATATACTGCTGGTAACAGGGCCTAATGGACTTCAGATCGCATTGCTTAATCTCAAATCTACGTTCCTGTTAGGATTTACTTCGATTCTCCTCCTCCTCCTCCTCCTCCATCCGTTTTTCCTTTTTCAGGAACTATGTTGCTACTTAATGCTTATGTCACAATGAAGTTATGAATATTAAAATGGTAGCTAGATCGTTATACATGCAGCACTCAATCATGAATGCTTGCGACAGGGTTCTTAGTATCAAATTTCATGTTGTTTGCTTTGCAAAATTCTACATGTTAAACTTATTTTTGCAAATGACTTGCTATCTCTTGGCAGGAAAAGATGGCTGGTGCAAAGTTAATGGCATCTCTTATGGCAAGTGATGACTTGGTTGTCGAAAGTATTTCTATGGGGTTATTAGAAGCAAGAAAATTACTTTCAAGTATTTCATCATCAACGGATACTTCACCAGACTTGCGGCTAGTATGCCAAAAATTGCTTCTATGTTCGACTTCTCTGTAAATTGATGTCTTTATAATTTTCCTCTCTTGGTACGGTCCTCCTATTGTTTTTGTAATTGTATAAGCTAATATCTTCAATGTAAGTATGGGGTATAATATAACAAATTACAGCAGCTGGTAGGGTTTGCTCGGTACAGCTTGAAACATCCTAATTATTAACCAGTTTTTCCTTGGTGTGATTAAACTTTTCCTTACCTAATTAGCCTGTAAGTAGGCTTTTCAATGGAAATTAGTTTAAATGCTTTTTGATCCACACTTTTGTAGTATAGAACTTGTAAGTTTGTCAAAATCAATAAGTCGGTCAAAACCAATTTATAAGTAGCTTTTTTTTCCTTATTTTATCATTCGAGTGACCGTGTGACTTATTTTTTTAAGCTTATAAATTGATTTTTTTTTGAGACTATGTTTTTTTACCTCAAAAAATATTTAAAAGTCGTCGTAAATTAGTAGGTTCGACCAAATATAAGGCTCGTTCTAAATTAGTAGGATTGACCAAATATAAGATATTTTTACCCTCTTTAGTAATCTTTACAATTTATTCTAATTTTTAAGTCATTTCAAATTAACACTTTAATACTCCTTCCGTAGGATAAAAGTCATAGTTGATTTTTCACGCATATTAAGAAGAGGAATGAAATGACAAAATTATTTATAATAATGTCATTAATTATGGAGAGAGAATTAGAATAAGAAAAGTATGAAATATTTAATGTTACGGGTATAATAGGAAAAAGGATTAATTACATATTTTAGTACATTTTTAAAAATAATTACAATAATGGTGTATCCATAAAATAATTACAAAATTAATACACTTTCTCATATATATTTATTTACAATATTAGTACAATTAGGATTTCTTAAGTTAGGGGATTAGTATTTCAGTAGTGAGTTTTGTCCTTCATCGAAGCGAAGATCTCGTGGCCCTATAATGGCGGCTAAAAAGGCATCCAAAGGTATTTACTTAATTATACTCACCAGTAATATGAAAAACTCCAGTCAGATTACAACTGTATTCAGCCTCTCAATTTTTTAAAGAATTTCCATGTCACTGCTAGACCACTACCCTACCTTTTATGAAGCACCACCTCCAAGCACACTGTTGATCTGCCTAAGACGACATTTGGCATGAGGGCAAACTCTGCAATAAGGGAGCCTGAAATCCAGAAATTATGGGAAGAAAATCACGTCTTTAAGAGACTCTTTGACAACAATACTGGGGCGAGTTTATTTTTTTCGAAATGGGTGGTGGTTCAATTTATTGATTGGCATAAACTCTTTTTGTACTGTAGTTTTATCTAGATTTAGCTAAGTTTGATTCTTGATAGGGAAATTTCGTGCTTCATGATGGCCTTCCTTATGCCAATGGTGATTTACACATGCTTTGAATAAGATTTTGAAGTGTAGGCGGTGTTGGTGGTGGTGACATATTCGCCCCAATGCTTACCTTGTTTATTGGATTTGATCCAAAATCAGCAACTGATAAAAGAGATTGATAACCAAACATTCATACCAAGATTACCAAACATTCATACCAAGGTTATTAATCCACATCCACACCTGCAGTTTTTTCATAGTGCAGTTGGTAACCAAACCTTCATACCAAGGTAACCTAAACCGTCATACCAAGGTAATCAATCCACCTCCACACATTCAATTTTTTCATAATGTAGTTGGTAACCAAACCTTCACACCAAGGTAACCAAACCTTTATACCAAGGTAACAAAACCTTCATACTAAGGTAACCAATTCACATCCACATTTGTAGTTTTTTCATAGTGCAGTTGGTAGCCAAACATTCATACCAATATAACCAATTCGGTGTTATTAGGTTACCAATTTATTTTGAATGTGATGCAGTTGGTAGCCAAACTTTCATACCAAGGTAACCAATTCAGTTTTATTAAGTTACCAATTTATTTTGAATGTATTGCAGTTGGTAGCCAAACCTTCATGCAGTTGGTTGCCAAACTTTCAAACCAAGGTAACCAATTCATACTGCAGGTGTGGAGGTAGATTGGTTATCTTGGTATAAAGGTTTGATTACCTTGGTATAAAAGTTTGGTTACCTTGGTACAAAAGTTTGGTTACCTTGGTACGAAGGTTTGGTTATCAACATTACATTACACATCTCTCTCTTATATCTTTCTTTCCTATGCAGTGTTCTTATTTTTCTTTGGACATGAAATTGGAATTGGAATTTTTGGACATGAAGAAATTGTGAAAAATCAAATATCCACTTCCTTTCTCCATCCCATCGACCATTTTGTGGTTGACTCTCGCTTTGTCTCACCGGTGAAGGGGGAGGAGGAAGATGACGTTGCCAAACCTTCATACCAAGGTAACCAATTCAGTTTTATTAAGTTGTCAATTTAGTTTGAATGTGATGCAGTTGGTAGTCAACCATTCATACAAAGGTAACCATTTTAGTTTTTGTGAGTAACCAAATAGTCATAAAAAAAATTCAGAACAGTAAGAGTTACATCTATTTATTTTTAAACTTTTTGTAGGGCGAATCTTCTTCTTCTTCTCATTGGCGTTTTGAACAACGGATATTTCCGACAGAGTAGCGGAGGAGAGGACAACCTGTGAAGAAGGAGATTCACGGCGGAGTAGCGGAGGAGAGGGCTACTGTGAGAGAGATAAAGATTTGAATTTGAATTATTATTTTGAATTTGAATTTGTTTTTGTTGTTAGATCCCAGATATTTGAATTTGAATTATTAATTATGGTAGTTATTTCTTCTTGATTTTAGGTTTTCTTATTAATGTGAATTGCGTTATTTTTGTAATTATTTTGTGGATGCACTAATAGTGTAATTACTTTCTAATTATTGTATATTAGTGTTAAGGACCCTAGGAAAAAATATTTAAAAGTTTGGTTATTAAAGGAAAGTAGACATTTAACATAGGACTATCCAAAATAGTAATAAGGACTTGTCATGGGACGAAGGGAGTAACTTTTTTATTTAATTTAATTTTTACTTATAACTCAAATTTGTGAAAATGCTTTTATTTGTAATTCCCAGTTAAAATGATGTACAATTAGCATTTTAAAACGACTTGTACTTGCTATTATTGGTGAATTTTGTCTCTATCACGAGTATTTGGGTAGGATAAGGAATAAAATGGGCCTCATTGGGACAAGGCTGTAGATGACTCTTGGTGGTTGGGTTGATAAATAAAGTCAGAATCTCAAATCATCCCATTGGCTAATTTGGGGAAATTTTTTGGAAGGTTTTTAGTCTACTCTATTATTATACTCCTTCTGTCCCATAGTTATAGGCTGATTTTTTATTTTCAGATGTCCCAATATATAGGCTACTTACTATTTATAAAATTTAGTTGGTTCATTATTTTATTTTTATGCCCTTATAATAAATATTTAACCATTACTTTTTTTTTGAAGAAACAACATTCAACATCATTATTTTTATCACCTGCATTTAATGTTGTATTCTCAATAAAAGAATTCAACTTTTTAGATTTTACTAGTTTAACATATTTTGTGTATAAAAGACAATTGGTTGAAAGTTTATGTAGATTAAAAACTCTATCTTTGGTTAAAGTTCTATGGTTAAGAACTTTAATGGTCAGTACACGTTAATCAATTAAGTTGAGAGTTTCAGTGTGATAAGTAAGGAGTAATTAACTTATTCATTAATTCTATATTAAGGGGTGTATGTGGAAAATTTCTGTTAAAAATTGCCACTTAAACTGATTTTTTAAACTATGTGCCAAAAGAAATCAGTCTATAACTATGCGATGGAGGGAGTAGCATATATTTGCTGGCAAGATTGAGAGTTATTTGTTGCCTTTATTATTCGTTATTTATGCTAAGATTTTTTAAATGTAATGAAATGATCCACATAGAAGAATTGTATAGCTCAATATCATCATTCTCGGTTCATTATTAACCACTCGGATTGGAGAGTGGGTGTTAATAATTTAAATTAACGTGTTTTAATTAAAACTATGCCACTTTGTTAGATTGTCGGCAGAAAAATAATAGTTTCAGACTATGAATCGTTTCAAATTTGAATCTTGACATGTCAGTGGTTTTTAACTGTAGACATTTTGCAAGTAAATTGGTGGGCTCATCAAGAATTAGGTTGAAATCTACTTCTACTAAATTCTTATACTTCTAATCGGAGAAGACTAAACACAAGTCAAATATGCAATGACATCTCAAGGGAATGTTACTAATGGAACATGTTGGAATAATAAGGCTTATTCTTTTTTGCCCTTTTTTGTATTTATTAAAACTTTTTGACTCCTGAATTTGGAATATCCTATTTTCAAGCAATTCATAGCGTTCTCTTTGTAGTAGTGGTCCTTATATATGGTATTAATAGTCAATATATATATATATATATATATATATATATATATATATATATATATATACAGTCCAGATCTTAAGCTTACCTCTTATCCAACATACCTTGCATACCCCCCTTTAGCGACGGGCCGAACCGTCATCCGGTCCATCGCTATATATAGAACTGTCATCTTAACTTTTTAGCAACGAACAAAATATAGCGATGGACAACATATAACGACAGACCGAACCGTCGCTAAAGGGGGGGGGGGTATGCAAGATATGTTGAATAAAGGGTATGCTCTTGATCCTTTATACATATATATATATATATATATATATATATATATCTCCCTATGCCTATGAATTCCGTTGGACCCATAAATGATACATTAGAAGAATTCGTTGGTCTTCCAATATGTTCTTTGAGCCCTGCTTCTCCCTTTCTCCTCTCACTGTTTTAAACAGGTTGTATGGAGTATAATGAAGTGGTAAGGCATCGGTTTTTGGTACCAGCTTGCATAGTTCAAATCCTAGAAAGATAGGTCGATTGTTGAGCCTACTCTGACTCACTGATGGGTACACGAAAGTGATAAAATTATTTTGACTATAGAACCATGCCTGCCTGTTAGAGCGAAATAGATGATCGGACCGAGGATTTCCCCCTCATTTCCTCGATCTCCTTTCCATAATATGAACCTTTAGTCATCAAAGCCTTTGTGTAATTCTATTTCCTTATTTACGCCCCCTTATTCTATTAACGTATGATTAAAAAGCTCCCCACTTTATCTCTCTCTCCTCTAGTGTACTCTCGAGCTTTGAAAAAGGATCGTAACAAGCGTTGACAGACTTCATGAGACCATTTCTGTAAGACCCCAACTTTTATGAATAAAGATTAATTTTTCTCTAAATATCATTTTGAATATTATGGTGTGGATTTGATATAATGTTATAGTTGTGGATAATATTTATAAATTTTGCAAAGTAAACAAGTTGTTATAAAATATTCATTGGTCGGGGAATATTCATTTTATCAGGGAATATTCCTACGACAGCACAATCATTGGTGGACCCCACAGTGAAATTATTGTCGGAGTTAGAAAATGAAAGAAATTATTTTTTTTAAAAATAACGGCAAAGTTTTACCGTTAACTGTTGAAATACCCGGTGATAAAAGTACAGTAATACGCGTGGTTGCATAGTAGCATACGGTATTGTACATTATCTTTGATTATTGATGCTTACGAGAGAAGTCACTCAGTTTTATTCAATTATTGTAACAGTAATTGCTGCAGAGTATCTCACGTTATTGATTCAATTATTGTCACAATATTTTATATTATTAAATCAATAATTGAGACGACAAAGTTATTCATATTATTATTTGCATTATTGACGATGTCTAGAAAGTTCTTTCGAGAAAAGGGGTTTGGTCACCTAATTGTGCGCCAATAAGAAGAAGTCATTATCGGAAAACCCCCTCTTTCATGAGAATGATCTGGTTGTTAATATTGTGAGTTGTAATATTAATGATGAATGTTATTAAAAATGTGTGTTTGTGGAGCTAAGTGAATTGAGATAAATAGATGAGTATTTTATGAATGTAAAATATAATATATTATATTTTATTGTTTGCATAGTACTGCATAGTGTGTGTATAGTGCAGCATAGTAAAATCAAAACTTTCAAAAGTTTTCGCCGGTTGAGCGCCCATGATTCCCCTACTGTGCAGTCCGTGATTTTTTCCTTACTATGCATCCAAATAGTATACTGTCATTCTCCTATAAATAAGATGCTTAGTTTAGAATTGAAAATCACACCAGAATCAGAGAATTCTTCTTCTATAATATTGAGCGTATTTCTTTAGAGTTTAAGGAAGCTTTGAGTGTAGGAAACAGTGCAAGTTTTCTTCAAAATATCCCCGCCCTACCAATCAGAAATACTCTCCTTTTAAGGTAAGGGATATTATTTTTGTTCAGTACTCGTAAGGAATAATATTTTCTTCCATACTATATAGTATGTAAGTAATATTATTTCGTTTCCTAATTCTACACTCATTTTGTTAAGTATTGCTTCTATATTCCTTGAAATTAGTAGAATATCCTTGAAATTTGTGCTTCATCTAGTATCGTTTCACAAGGATATTTTTTTGGACATTCTTGTTAAATTTTATTCTTTTCATTTCGGAGTACTATTCACGAAGTACTATTCACGTGGTATTATTCACCCGGGTACTATTCACCCAAAGAATTGATTTCTTTTCTGTCCAAATTATTTTTGACATTTGGACATTTTTAAACTCTAGATAAATTAAAAATATTTAATATTTATCCTTGATTTCGTTGATTGATGCTTATATCATTGTCATCATCCTCATGCTTATATTATAATGAATGTCATCTTTGCCCGTAGTGCATAGATGGACTGTTTATTGGTATGATTATAACTAGGGATTATTCGGTATAATCATGACCTATAATTTTACAAATGATGTGGTAAAAGTCTTCATTAGCCTGTAGTGCATTGATGAACAGTTGTTGGCATGATCATGACCATTGGTTATAATAACGAATATCCTTAGCCCGTAGTGCATGGATGATTTGTGGATGTGATAATAATTAATATCCTTAGCTCGTAGTGCATGGATAATTCAGTGATGAGGATTATTTATTGAGCTGAGTCACATCGATAAAATTGATGATAAACTTTTAAATCATAGAAGATAGTAGATATTATGCTCTACTTGACTCTTCTAATGGATTGTTTGTTCCGCTGCAGTTAAACTTGCTATCTATTGTATTCTATCAGTTTAACACTGTTGAAGGCTAACGATAATTTATTCTACATTATCTTAGTCGTAATATTCTTTACTGGGCTAGTTGAGCTCACCCTTTGCTTTCATTGTTCTCTTCAGGAAATAAAATATAGCTGGGACTAGTTAGGGAATGGAGTGACAGTCCAGATGATTGCTTTAGTATTCCTCACTATTATGTGAAATAGTGTGATAATAATTGTAATGAGGACTTCATTTGAGTTTGGATATTGTCTACGAGATAATATTCATGTTAAAACTCTCAGTTTACGTTTGTCATATTGTGTAAATTAAGTTTGTATTTAAATTTTGTACCATTTATTTGGTGACTCGGAATGGATGATGTATACCTATTTTTGGGGCGTCACAGTTGGTATCAAAGCTTAGGGTTATGATTCCTAACTGAGATGTGAGGCTAGAACTAGTAGTGGAGCGACGGGTAAATTCTTTGCTAGTATGACCTACCTAAGCTTAATTGTTATTTAATTGGTGGGTCAGAATATAGGGATAATATGTGGCATGTCAATTAACCCTTGTTTTGTGGCAGTGTTTGAAAATGACATCTAAAAATGTTGAGATAAGCAACGATGCACATGAGACCATTGAGTCACCACCGATCAATAGCCAGTATAATGTGAATCAAGAAGGCAATAATCCTCAAGTAATGTAGCATCCCCGAATCCGGGTCCCAAATCGCCGCGGATCCGGTACGCTAATTCTATCACTAATGCGGAAGATATAAACATACATTGTTTATACATTAAACTTTTACACATCATTCCCAAGGTCTACAACCTTAACTTAATACATACCTTCAATATCTAAAAAGGTTTACAATACTATTTTCAATAGAAAATTTAATAGATTTAACATCACCATAATTTAATCTTGCTTTTTGCCTTTGCCTCTGTCCTTATTCAAGCTTTCATCTTAATCTGAAAATTTTATCATGATATAGCAAGGGTGAGCAACAAATTTGCCCAGCAAGTTTTACATACAATGGAGATATATATCATAATTGAATAGAATGAATAAGCTTTCAAGTTTTCAACAATATAATAATTGTGAAATATCATGAATCAAGTTTCAATGATTGAATGACCGAACCAATGATATTGGATGTCAACAATTAACATGAACAAGTTTAACTGAAACCTATGGTAATGAAGGTGATCATCTTTTCATACCTGATGAACATAAACAACATGCACAATGTGCGAATCAATAAATTATTGACGTGGTATAATCAACAATAATTAACCACTAACATGCTTTGAATTAACAACTCAAGTTGAGTTAGAAAACATGCCTGTACCGTTGATTACCGCTATGCAATCTAATTTAATCTCTTATGAAAGACCTATCATTAATAAGACCGATCCTCCAATTAACATAATACATTTTATCTCTCAACACGATTACTCAAATAATAAATTAGCTAACATTTAGCCACATAATTAAACATTGAATAATTCTTTAACTCATTAGTAATATTATTATCCCTTAATAATATTACTATCACTTAACCATTATCTTAAATTTTTGTCTAATATATATTTTTTTATAGAATATTTCTCATTCACAAATAATATTAATCATTTAATAATATTTAGATCCTTTACTAATATTATTAATCATTTAATAATATTTTAATCACCTTCTAATATTATTAATCATGTAATAATATTTTACTTATTTCATAAATAATAAAAGTCTCACACATTTTAAGATGCAAATATTTTACATCTTGAAACTTAAACCAATTAAATTTTATTTCAGAAATATCTTTTACCTCTACTCGCAAATTCGGAGTTTAAACAGCTAATGTATAGCTTTTATAGTAAAAATCAATTTACTATATTATTTCTTTAATTTAAAAATGACTTTTACTTCAGTTTGTCCATTCATTAGTCAACACTGACCGTTGCCTCATATATAAAACTTTTATCTCGCTAGCACATTCACTTTAATTTTTATTTTACGATTATTCGCATTTTTGTTTCATATATATATATATATATATATATATATATATATATATATTAAGCTACATAAATAATAGCTCAAAAACTTCATTTCGAGCACCGAAAACCTCAAAATATCATTTTTATGATTAATACAATATTTCAAAGGTTTTACATTCTTTGTTGCACCACAAAATAATTTTTATAGGCAAGTATATATTTTTTTATTTTGCTTAAATATGTAATTTATATTTATTACAAATTTTTATTGCTTTATTTATGCCTGGAAGAAAGTTTCTCGGCATAAAATATTACTTATAGTCAAATCGCGTCCCATAAGACTTTATTAGATTATTATGACTAATTATTTCTCTATCATTTGCCCAAACACATAATATACTTCATTGAATATCAATTTCAACAATTACATTGAAAAATATCATACATCTCTTATTAAATCTCCCGTCGAATATTATTAATTATGTAATAATATTTTACGCTAAGGTTATCAACCATTTAATAACATTCTAGTCCAATACTACTAATAATATCTCAATACAATATTATTAGTCACATAAAAATAATTTATGACATTAATCACATAAATAAACAATTTATTTCAATTGTTTTTCCTTTCCGTAATCAATAAACTCGTTTAAATATTCTAAAATGTCATAAACATCATAACACTATAAACCCGACCCAAAGCTTCATCAATATTATGCATAAGACATGCTCAAAGGGTCTCACATCATAAATCACATTATTCCTATTTTTGGACACTTTTGATTTTCGAAAATTTTACCCAGCCTCGCTAAAACGGCCATAACTCTCGCGTTTTTAAACATTTTTGAGCGATTCTTGAGCCCACGCGAAGATAACTTCCAGGGCTACAACCTTTATCTCACAACAGTTTTCCAAAATCAGAACAAATCAGTCCAAAAATTTACATAAAGGAGGCTGTTCGGGATTGGTTGACAGTTTTATATACTCTCTTTCTGAACGCCATAACTACCTCATCCGGAGCCGGAATTAGTCCATTCCGGAGCCTATGGAAAGATAAATCAGAGTACTACAACATATCAAAAGCCCAGAAGTTTTAAAGCACAAGAACTGGACGAAATTACCCCCGTTTCAGACTGCCCCGAAACTGTCCATTTTTGGTTAGAAAAACGGGACTGTTTTCACAAAATCAGTCACTACCCCATGTAAACTCAACATTTTTGAGTGCTACCACTTGAGTTAACTAGTAAGCACATATATCTAACACCCCTATTTGACGGATCGCAAAAAGAAGTCATAGATTTAAAACGGTAAACATTCAAAGTACATAGAAATTTCGATTTTCAAAACTAGAAAATTTATTTTTCTTTTCCTTTTGGTTTCCACCAAATCAACACCCAAATTAGTTAAATCTATACATGAAATCATATAAATCATATAGATTATAGGGGCTTGAGCATCCAAATCAAAACCCCTTTTCCATCACTTTCATAAAAAATATTAGAGAGATAAAGCTTAGAGAGAAAAAGTTCTTCTTCTTCGTTTCCATGGAGGATTTCCTCTCCATCTCACACAAAGGGCTGCCGATCTCCTCTCCCCTTCTCTCTCACGGTTCTCCCCTTTCTCTCTCTCTTCTCTCGGCTTTCTACTCTTTCTCTCTTCCCGTTCTTTTTTTTTTAATTGGCCACTTGGCCTTCTTTTCTTTTCTCTAAGTAATAACCGGTCATGAGCCCTTAGCATCTACCAAGTCTCATTTTATTTAATTGCTCTAGTTAACAAATTCAAAGTCCAAAATGCCCCTCTTCAATTGGTTTTAAAATTGGGTCATTTAATTCATCTTTTGGGCTTTCACTAATCCTTTGGGCTATGTAATATTTATATAGTCCACTGCTTTTCTACCTTACCCCACCCTAAATATTTAATTAGGGTATCCATTCCAAATATTTAATTAGAGTATCCATTCTAAATAATTAGAATTTAAATCATCACTCTACTACATTAAATTTTTATAACCAAATCAAACTTATTTTAATTAAGTTACAAAATTAATAACTTGATATAATAAAAATATCTCTTAACTTAATATTATTTTTAATATTATTATTATTCTCCCACAAGTGGGGCTTAGCTTGGGTTTTCAATAATTAATTCCATTGGGCTAGCCATTTTACTTGTGTTACTTACTAACACATACTAACTTGGGCTTCCACCCAAAATTTAATTGAGTCATTATAATACTTGCCCCATACATAATATATTGGGCTAGATTAAATAATTAATTGCCCTTAATCACTTTATCTACAAGTCCATACTTAATTAATTAATTGAGCTTGTTTAAATAATATTACCTCCTTAGCCCATTAAATCCACTTCTTTGGACTCTATTCAAAATAATTGGGCTATAACCTTATTATAGTCCATTATTTTTAATTCTATTCCATTCTATCCTTATCCTTTAATTAGGGTTTACATCTCTCTCTATAGAAAATAAATTCCTTACTCATGCCTTTTTAATTTCATAAACCAAATTATACTTGGTTATAAAATTAATTATTGGAGATATATAAAATAAATCTCTTAATGTCAGTATATACATTTATATACTAATATTCTCCCACATTATAACTTCTCAGGTTATTTAATCATTACACCTAATATATATATATATATATATATATATATATATATATATATATATATATATATATATATATATATATATATATATTAGGTTACATAACTTAATTCTTACTTCATTCCTATATACAAAATAAATGTATTCACATTATATAATGTATATTTATTTAATCATACTAATAATTCACATAATCATATCATATTTCACTTCCCACACTAATTTTGACTTTTCTCCATTAAAAGTCAACTGTTGACTTTGACCAAAAGTCAACCTTTACACATTTTGTGTTTACTGTCCATTCTGACCAAACTCGATGTTCCAGACGCAACCGAGCAGTCCATGCTTCAAAATTCTATCTCTAACTCAAATTTTGAGTTTTAAATTACTCCATTCTCATTACTAATCGTATTAACTAACGACTTTATACTTCTTCAAATTCTTATTTGCCAGTCAAGACCAACACTCAAGCTATGTTAATTACTAACATAGTTTTATCTTGATCATTATATCATTAACTTAATTTATCATTTCTCTTGCTAAAATATATATAGCACCTTACTAAGTATATATATTTCTATACATATACTCATCTTCGTTTAACCTCATAACATCTCTTCATGTGAAATCTTATCTTCAATAATAAAATTCCCATATGTATTTATAAAACATTTCTTAGACTATTCAGTTCACATCGAATTTACAGGTATCGTAATACTTTATTCTTGATATTCCTTCAAGTACATATTAATTCATTTCTAGGGTTTAGAAATTTTGTAACCCATATTTTCTCTATTCTCATTCGAATATCAAACCATATAGGTTTTACTTGAAAAAAATTAAATAAATCCTCAAATTCCCATCTAGGTTTTATTCTTTAACCTTTATTCTAATCATTTAAGATTTTAGAAATTTTCGGGTTGTCACAGGTAAACAACAACACCGACCAAATGATGAACGATAAGGTGTTTAGGAGCTTTCTGCAATTCATGCAACACCAGGCGAGAGATGGTCTTGTTCAAAATGCAGGTGAAAACACTGGCAACTCACGGATGGTCACCGCTAAGTAGTTCAAGGAGCTGGGACCACCGAAGTTTTTGGGAAAGCCAGAACTACTTAAGGTAGAGACGTGGATTAAGCAGATCACCAAGATATTTGATGTCTTGGGATGCTTCGAGGAGCAAAAGGTTCTCTTTGCCACCTTCATGTTACGAGGAGAGGCAGATCATTTGTGGGAATCTGTAAAATGTACTCAGTCTGCCGCACTGAAGATGTCTTGGGATAAGTTTCAAGAATTGTTCTACGACAAGTACTTTCCTGAAAGTATTCGTCACATGAAGGAGGTAGAATTCATTAAGCTGGAGCAAAACAATATAACCGTGTCGCAATACGAGGCTAAGTTTGCAGAGTTATCTCGGTTTGCATCCCATTTGGTTGATAGTGAGGAGCGAATGACGCGAATGTTTCTGCGAGGTTTGAAACTGAATATGTCAATACCTCATTTCTCACAAACTTTGCTTGTATTTAGATGTTGTGAATAGGGCTCAGTTATTAGAGCTCGATAATGAGTCAACCCAACCAAGAGATAGTAGCCAGCAAAATGATAATACCCGTGGTAGCAGTTATCGAAGCGGTGCCAATACACGTGGAGGAAATCAATATGCTAGAAATGGTAACCACTTCGGTGGTAATCCTAGCGAAGATAATAGAAGTGGAAATTTCAAGAAAGCGAATGTTCAACAATGATGGAAAGATAGCAGCACCAACACCCATTTTCAAGGAAGGAGAACGACCACCGGTCGTATGCCATAAATGCGGAGGGGAGGGACATATCAGTCTAAACTGTACGCAGCAGTCCAAAGCGTGTTATAATTATGGAATAGAAGGTCACCTAGCCCGATTTTGTCGTGTAGTGAAGTCAAGTTCAGCTGGGATGGAGACACCAAAGGCCGTCCCAGACAAGTCAAAGACGGTAGTTCAAGGGAAAGCGTTTGTCGTGACCTCCCAAAAAGTGAGGAACCTGAACGAGGTTATCACGGGTAAGCTAATCATAAACTCTTGCAAAGTCTATACCTTATTTAATATCGGTTCTACCCATTCTTTTATTTCTTCTACTTGCTCTCAACGTTTGAATTTGACTCTATAGAAATTAGACTTTGACTTATCTGTTAAAACTCCGTTGGGAGAAACCTTCATTACATCCAATGTTTATAAATCTTTTTTGATTTAAATCGGCACCCTCACATTATCTACCGATCTTATCTCTTTGAAAATACTTGCATTTGATGTGATTTTAGGGATTGATTGGTTAACTACTCATCATGCTAAAATTGATTATTTTTGTAAGGTTATTAGCTTTCATATTCCTAACCAACCTATTATGCGAATTCAAGCAACCAAAGCACTAAAGTCAATCACTGTCATATCAAGCCATAAAGCCATTCGTTTATTAAAAAATGGATGTCAAGCTTTCTTAGTGTTATGGATTTAAACAAAAATACGTCAGATTTGAATGATATTTCTATTGTTAATAAATTTCTTGATGTATTCCCTGAAGAACTTCTTAGCCTACCCCCAGAGCATAAAATCGAGTTTTGTATTGACCTTGAACCCGATACAAAACCCATTTCTAAAGCCCCATATCGAATGGCTCCTGTTGAACTTGTAACAACCCGGAGAATCCGAATTGTTCAGAATTTAAAATTTAAAGAATTAGTTATTAATAAAATGAATTTTTATTAATACTATTCTGTGCTATGTGTTTATTAATCGTTCTATAACCTAGAATGATTATTAATCGGGAGGATTCTGGCTACGAGCTAGACTGAACGAGTAGAAATTTTCAAGACGAAAATAAAATTTTTCCGGAGACAAAATATTTTCGGGGAAAAAGACGAAATAGGCACTATTCATCCGTTTCTGCTCGGAGATTTATTTTGAAATTCTGAGAAGTTATAGATTACGTAAAATGTTGAGACGTGATGGAATATTTAATAATATTTCAGTTATGGCCAAAGACAAAATATCCAAAAATATTTGGATTCCGAGAATCGCAGTTTTTAAAACTATCGGACGAAAACCGTAAGACGGAACTACGAAACTTAAGGGCTAAGAAAACTTAAGGGCTAAGTTAACTTAGTCCTTAAGTCTTGAATAGTAAGGAGGTGTAAATAGTGATTTTAGGGGCGAAATGACTAAAATGCCCCTAACCTTGAAAATCTATAAATAGGAAGCTTAATCTCATTTATTTGGATTATTGAAAATCCTACACTTGAGAGAGAAAGAGAGAGAGTTTGGATGGAAGATGAAAGGAAGAAGAAGAGGAAAGAGTTGGCTCGTGAGCAAACTTTGTCCGACGGAAGGAATTTAAGGATGAACGGTAATCCGAATCCTAGTTTCTTCAAAATTGTCTTTAAGTTTTTATGTTTAAAAACATAGCTTAATGAGAATAAGAAGTAAAGATGTTAAGAATGAATTCATATGGTTGAAATCGTAAGAAAAAGAAGAAATAAGAAATAAGAAATTTAGTTTATAAATTTCTTAAGGAAGTATAAAATTCGTAAGGATTTTGAGCGATCCGAATGAATCTTATGAATGAGTAGGTTAAATAAGTAAGGAATGGTGTTCTATAACATCAAATTCCAAGAAAAACTAAAATCGTAATCCAAAATATCGATTAAAAATGAAGAACGAACGAAGAACGCGAAGAACACGCGAAGAACGCGAAGAACGTTGTTGATGGACAAATTTAAAACCATCGTAGTATAATTGTTGTTGATGGACAAGTTTAAAACCATCGCGTATAAATTAGTTGCTTATTGCTTGGTTAGGAACGGTAGAAACGTTCATGAAGAACGGATTAAAATTGAGCTATAACGAAGTTATGGCGAAAATTTCGTAAAAGAAGTTCGATGATTTGAAAGTTAGTAAATGAACCCAAATGTGTAGGGTTTCATAAGAATGTAAGAAAATGTTGAAAACGTAAGTCGTGGACTCAAGAATGAACGAGTTCTGAGTTCGGATGACCGAATTACGGACGAACTAACGAAGAACGTTAAAAACGTTAAAATGAACGAAGGGTGAAGATTAAGCCAATTGAATGGCAGGTTAATGGATTCAGAACAAAGTTCTATCCATGAGTAATCAAAGTACGTAAGATAAGTAGGAAAATGGCTTTGGAACGACTCCATTCTGAGTTATAACGAAGAAGTTATGAGATTTTGAAGTACGCATCTCAGAACGACCAAAGACTTAGAAAAAATTTTCGGGAAGAAGGTCTTGGCGCCGCGGCGCCAGGCATGCCTAGAATGGTGGCGCTGCAGCGCCAGGCCGGAGAGCCAGACACTGCTAACTCACGCCGCAGCGCGAGTCTTAGTGTAGAGAGTGGCGCCGCAGCGCCAGCCTCGGCAGTTTGACATTGCAGAGTGGCGCCGCAGCGCGAGAATTGTAAAGGGAAGTGGCGCCGCAGCGCCGGTACAGGGAAAAAGCCAGTAATGAGATTTTAAATGCTCAACTACTAGGGATGTGCAAGAAAGAGATACGAACATGTAGTTTTACTAATGTAACACTTAAGTGAGTGTTTTAAACCTTTGATGAAGGTCGAATGAAAAGGTTGAACGAGATTAAAAGAATGTAATTATGGGTTACGGGACCGATAGACGGGGACCGTAGTCGCAATGAATTGAACGTGAGGGATTGCTATGATGGTGATTCCTTAGACGTTGATGGACGATAGTAATGAATAACATTTCAATGTTATGACATGGTAATGAGATATGGATGTAAAGCGTATAGACGCTGTGAATGCAACGTTGTTGCAATGAACGATCGGTCTTAGCATACAACGATCAGTATGGCTTCGACATTAAGAAAGAATAATGAACATGGGGTTAATGGGATGGATAACGATCGAAAGTAATTAAAACCTTGAGTAAAGGTTGAATGAGAGATTAAGAGACGAGCAATGTGAACGTTGAATACGTAAACGATTCTCGTGAATCGTATTCGCGTTTGACGAACGTGCTAAGTATACCCTGGTTGTATGACTTAGACGTTGATGAATGTAGTAAGTAAGATACGAATGGTATCAAGAAAGCCGTATCGAACGGTAATGAGATTAATGAAAGCCGAATGTGAATCGGATAAGAATGAATCCTGAGGTATGGCAATTACTTGCTAGAAAGCCAAAAAGGAATAAGAAATTAACTTAACGAACATTATAATTTACTAATTCGTATAAGTTAAGAGAAAGTTAGGTTGTGGTACAATCGTAACGTTTGATGGTTGACATATGAGAGCTGGGCTAAACAATTCCTTCAGAGAGCGAAGGTATATACGAAACTGGCAACCGATCTAACTCACTGTGATTGCAGTGTAGATGAGACGGGAACTTGTTTGTTGGTTGTTTGTGGGAAACCACTCAGAGTACCATATGGACTACCAGCAGAGAAGCGATGTGTGCTGAGTCCTAGAGAAGTTATAAGAAGAAGATAAGAATGTTAATCATCAAAGATGATGAACGTTTTGAGTAAGACATCTCCGTATGTCATGAAGCTGTAGAATGGTAATGAAAGTTGGTCGCGTAAACTTAGATTGCAAGAACGCGAACCTTAAGAAGTAAAGTTAAGTAAACCAATGCGTAAGTCAAGCATATGACTAATTGGTGTACATGTTATTTCCTTATGTGTTATAGGGAATGGAATGAGCAGTTCAGCGTAAGCTGTAGCTGTGCGTAAGGCAAGTTTCCTAACTTCATTCATATTTTTAAATGAATGCTAGTTTCTTAAACTTCTCAGATGTTGAACTTGAGAAGTTCTGTCTATGTGCGAATGTGTGATATTTGTACAAGGTGGTAGAATGTATGAGGCCTTGTGCCACAATGTGAACACTTTGGTGTTTCTATGATATGAACTGTTCTGTGATTGAACTGTTCAATAAAAGAATGTTCTGTTTATACATGAACCGTTATTTTTAAGTCTGTGCTATTGATTCTAGCCAGACAGAATGTGTATGAAAGAGAGTAAAGAATGAAAGTATTTCAAAGTGGATATAACTAATGTTTTAAAATGATAGGAATCGAGATTATTCCTATTGTTCAAGCTGCTTCATAACCTTTGTTCGGTTATCGAAGTTCCAAAGGAATGTTAAACTCTTGAAGTTGTTTATTCTACTGCTAAGACTTGCTGAGCAATTGAATGCTCACATTTGCTTTAAATGAAAAACATTTTCAGCGAACGATGTTAGAAGAACATAAGGATCCCGTATAGATCAAGCTGTCGGTATCCAGATGAAGTGCCATTCAGAATGTGAATGAGCGAGAAGATCAAGTGAAGACTTGTAATGTAGAAAGATGAGAATTAAACTATAGAATAGTTTAATGAACGATTATGTATCCTTGGTGGCGGATAAAAGTCACTCGTGCAAGATGTAAAGAATAATGTAATTATCATTATTTGTAATGAGAAAAGCTATAAGGTTATTAGAACCTGAGATTTGAGAGTGTATGTTGTTATATTTCAGTATATAATGATGTATGTTGAATGAATGATGTACTAGTGACGCACGGAATTCGGGTGTGAAGATAGACCGGATTTCGGGGCGTTACAAGTTGGTATCAGAGCTGATAGGTTATAAATCTTAGGTATGAGTACCTAAGACTATAATCGTAAAGAGAATGATAAGAAGATCACCACGTGATCATAGTAAATCGTAGTAACAGATGATCTGTTAAACGATGGATGATTTATAGCTAATGCTATGAATGATGGTACTACGAAGTAGTACGAGAAGAAGAACTCAAATTGAGTGGTAAAGGATAGTATACAAATTAAATAAAATTTGTATTAAGTAAAGAGGAAGTTAGAAGTTGTAAGATTTCAATTGAGGACTCATGTGATGGCTGAGTTGTATGAATCTTTGTATGGACAGAGGTTTGTGCTTGGTGTAACAACCACTCAGTTTCTTATAGTGATAATCATTGAAATTGGTCGCGCTATCAAGATGTATGTGACGAGAAGGTGAATCTTTTCTTATGTATATACTTGATAGGTAGAGAATGATAAGATAGGTGCGAGTTCTTGAAACTCATACTTATGAAAAGTTTGTGACTCATAGTTATATGCTATGTTTCTGAGCCCTAAGCATATGGATAGTCCTTGATTTGTTCTTGGATTACATATTGCGAAGATAAGTTCTTAAACACATATGGTTGTGGAAAGTTCCTAAACACATAAAGTGTGGTAAGTGGATGAACTATACTAAGGTATAGGAATGTGTAGACTGAAAATGAGTTATTTTCAGTAGACTTAGCATTGAAGGTGCTAGAGAAGATTATGTATTGTCGCAAGTAAGACAATGAAGGAATACGGAGAATAGGATATTCCAAGTCATCTAGCTATGCTAGATTTCGAAGTTTCTTGAAATCGTGCTGATTTGCGCGTTTTGAAAATGAATGAATTGGTTCAATTTTTGAAACCAATGGATTTTAAAAGAACTATTCTTGATATGTCTATGCTAGTTGATTCGGCTAGACAAAAATTGATTTGAAATATCAAAATGAATTTTTATCATCAGTGCATTTGATGCAAGGATGGTAAAAGGATGGAGTTATTAATGCAATTAAACTTGGTGGGGAATTTGATCAGAGGATCAACAACCTGCTATAGTATGATGCATAATGATGAAGTCATAAACTGACGAAGTCCTCAACGTACTATGAAGAGTGCGGTATCATGACGTCATGAAACGTTTTGATGTATTATAAAAGAATTTAAAGAAGTAGTCGATGTCAATTTAGTTGACGAGACGAATGTTTCAAGTTGATGTCCAATTTATTGGTATGGTCTAAGCTACTTGATTTGGCTAAGACGAATGGTATGTTATGATTAAAAGAAAATCGAGCTTTCTTTGAAAAGTTATGCCAAACCAAATTGTTTTGGTGTGGAATCTGATGAGTAAGTCTGAGGTGAACATACCCTGAAATGGGGTTATACGATAGGCTGATCACCTACGTATGGAAGAGGTAGTTTACCTTCTTTGTGATTGTAAACTTACCGTGTAAGAAAGGTTTACGGCGAAAGGCTGTTTAACCTTGTAAGAGTTCATGGTCGATTTGACCCCTCAGCAAAAGAATGAAATGTTTTAAAGGAATCTTTATATTCCTCATTATTCCTTTCACTTCATGATTCTTGATAAGTTATGAAGGGTAGGGATTGAATGAAAGAAAGATAAGAACTTCTTTGAAGAGAAGTTGAAAAGAAGAGTAAGTTAAAATTTTGAGGACGAAATTCTATGAAGAAGGGGTGAATGTGATGACCCGGGTATGGGTATGGTTTGAAGAAATTCCGAGGACGGAATTTTTATAAGGGGGGAAGTGTAACAACCCGGAGAATCCGAATTGTTCAGAATTTAAAATTTAAAGAATTAGTTATTAATAAAATGAATTTTTATTAATACTATTCTGTGCTATGTGTTTATTAATCGTTCTATAACCTAGAATGATTATTAATCGGGAGGATTCTGGCTACGAGCTAGACTGAACGAGTAGAAATTTTCAAGACGAAAATAAAATTTTTCTGGAGACAAAATATTTTCGGGGAAAAAGACGAAATAGGCACTATTCATCCGTTTCTGCTCGGAGATTTATTTTGAAATTCCGAGAAGTTATAGATTACGTAAAATGTTGAGACGTGATGGAATATTTAATAATATTTCAGTTATGGCCAAAGACAAAATATCCAAAAATATTTGGATTCCGAGAATCGCAGTTTTTAAAACTATCGGACGAAAACCGTAAGACGGAACTACGAAACTTAAGGGCTAAGAAAACTTAAGGGCTAAGTTAACTTAGTCCTTAAGTCTTGAATAGTAAGGAGGTGTAAATAGTGATTTTAGGGGCGAAATGACTAAAATGCCCCTAACCTTGAAAATCTATAAATAGGAAGCTTAATCTCATTTATTTGGATTATTGAAAATCCTACACTTGAGAGAGAAAGAGAGAGAGTTTGGATGGAAGATGAAAGGAAGAAGAAGAGGAAAGAGTTGGCTCGTGAGCAAACTTTGTCCGACGGAAGGAATTTAAGGATGAACGGTAATCCGAATCCTAGTTTCTTCAAAATTGTCTTTAAGTTTTTATGTTTAAAAACATAGCTTAATGAGAATAAGAAGTAAAGATGTTAAGAATGAATTCATATGGTTGAAATCGTAAGAAAAAGAAGAAATAAGAAATAAGAAATTTAGTTTATAAATTTCTTAAGGAAGTATAAAATTCGTAAGGATTTTGAGCGATCCGAATGAATCTTATGAATGAGTAGGTTAAATAAGTAAGGAATGGTGTTCTATAACATCAAATTCCAAGAAAAACTAAAATCGTAATCCAAAATATCGATTAAAAATGAAGAACGAACGAAGAACGCGAAGAACACGCGAAGAACGCGAAGAACGTTGTTGATGGACAAATTTAAAACCATCGTAGTATAATTGTTGTTGATGGACAAGTTTAAAACCATCGCGTATAAATTAGTTGCTTATTGCTTGGTTAGGAACGGTAGAAACGTTCATGAAGAACGGATTAAAATTGAGCTATAACGAAGTTATGGCGAAAATTTCGTAAAAGAAGTTCGATGATTTGAAAGTTAGTAAATGAACCCAAATGTGTAGGGTTTCATAAGAATGTAAGAAAATGTTGAAAACGTAAGTCGTGGACTCAAGAACGAACGAGTTCTGAGTTCGGATGACCGAATTACGGACGAACTAACGAAGAACGTTAAAAACGTTAAAATGAACGAAGGGTGAAGATTAAGCCAATTGAATGGCAGGTTAATGGATTCAGAACAAAGTTCTATCCATGAGTAATCAAAGTACGTAAGATAAGTAGGAAAATGGCTTTGGAACGACTCCATTCTGAGTTATAACGAAGAAGTTATGAGATTTCGAAGTACGCATCTCAGAACGACCAAAGACTTAGAAAAAATTTTCGGGAAGAAGGTCTTGGCGCCGCGGCGCCAGGCATGCCTAGAATGGTGGCGCTGCAGCGCCAGGCCGGAGAGCCAGACACTGCTAACTCACGCCGCAGCGCGAGTCTTAGTGTAGAGAGTGGCGCCGCAGCGCCAGCCTCGGCAGTTTGACATTGCAGAGTGGCGCCGCAGCGCGAGAATTGTAAAGGGAAGTGGCGCCGCAGCGCCGGTACAGGGAAAAAGCCAGTAATGAGATTTTAAATGCTCAACTACTAGGGATGTGCAAGAAAGAGATACGAACATGTAGTTTTACTAATGTAACACTTAAGTGAGTGTTTTAAACCTTTGATGAAGGTCGAATGAAAAGGTTGAACGAGATTAAAAGAATGTAATTATGGGTTACGGGACCGATAGCCGGGGACCGTAGTCGCAATGAATTGAACGTGAGGGATTGCTATGATGGTGATTCCTTAGACGTTGATGGACGATAGTAATGAATAACATTTCAATGTTATGACATGGTAATGAGATATGGATGTAAAGCGTATAGACGCTGTGAATGCAACGTTGTTGCAATGAACGATCGGTCTTAGCATACAACGATCAGTATGGCTTCGACATTAAGAAAGAATAATGAACATGGGGTTAATGGGATGGATAACGATCGAAAGTAATTAAAACCTTGAGTAAAGGTTGAATGAGAGATTAAGAGACGAGCAACGTGAACGTTGAATACGTAAACGATTCTCGTGAATCGTATTCGCGTTTGACGAACGTGCTAAGTATACCCTGGTTGTATGACTTAGACGTTGATGAATGTAGTAAGTAAGATACGAATGGTATCAAGAAAGCCGTATCGAACGGTAATGAGATTAATGAAAGCCGAATGTGAATCGGATAAGAATGAATCCTGAGGTATGGCAATTACTTGCTAGAAAGCCAAAAAGGAATAAGAAATTAACTTAACGAACATTATAATTTACTAATTCGTATAAGTTAAGAGAAAGTTAGGTTGTGGTACAATCGTAACGTTTGATGGTTGACATATGGGAGCTGGGCTAAACAATTCCTTCAGAGAGCGAAGGTATATACGAAACTGGCAACCGATCTAACTCACTGTGATTGCAGTGTAGATGAGACGAGAACTTGTTTGTTGGTTGTTTGTGGGAAACCACTCAGAGTACCATATGGATTACCAGCAGAGAAGCGATGTGTGCTGAGTCCTAGAGAAGTTATAAGAAGAAGATAAGAATGTTAATCATCAAAGATGATGAACGTTTTGAGTAAGACATCTCCGTATGTCATGAAGCTGTAGAATGGTAATGAAAGTTGGTCGCGTAAACTTAGATTGCAAGAACGCGAACCTTAAGAAGTAAAGTTAAGTAAACCAATGCGTAAGTCAAGCATATGACTAATTGGTGTACATGTTATTTCCTTATGTGTTATAGGGAATGGAATGAGCAGTTCAGCGTAAGCTGTAGCTGTGCGTAAGGCAAGTTTCCTAACTTCATTCATATTTTTAAATGAATGCTAGTTTCTTAAACTTCTCAGATGTTGAACTTGAGAAGTTCTGTCTATGTGCGAATGTGTGATATTTGTACAAGGTGGTAGAATGTATGAGGCCTTGTGCCACAATGTGAACACTTTGGTGTTTCTATGATATGAACTGTTCTGTGATTGAACTGTTCAATAAAAGAATGTTCTGTTTATACATGAACCGTTATTTTTAAGTCTGTGCTATTGATTCTAGCCAGACAGAATGTGTATGAAAGAGAGTAAAGAATGAAAGTATTTCAAAGTGGATATAACTAATGTTTTAAAATGATAGGAATCGAGATTATTCCTATTGTTCAAGCTGCTTCATAACCTTTGTTCGGTTATCGAAGTTCCAAAGGAATGTTAAACTCTTGAAGTTGTTTATTCTACTGCTAAGACTTGCTGAGCAATTGAATGCTCACACTTGCTTTAAATGAAAAACATTTTCAGCGAACGATGTTAGAAGAACATAAGGATCCCGTATAGATCAAGCTGTCGGTATCCAGATGAAGTGCCATTCAGAATGTGAATGAGCGAGAAGATCAAGTGAAGACTTGTAATGTAGAAAGATGAGAATTAAACTATAGAATAGTTTAATGAACGATTATGTATCCTTGGTGGCGGATAAAAGTCACTCGTGCAAGATGTAAAGAATAATGTAATTATCATTATTTGTAATGAGAAAAGCTATAAGGTTATTAGAACCTGGGATTTGAGAGTGTATGTTGTTATATTTCAGTATATAATGATGTATGTTGAATGAATGATGTACTAGTGACGCACGGAATTCGGGTGTGAAGATAGACCGGATTTCGGGGCGTTACAGAACTTCAGAAGTTAAAAACCCAATTACAAGAGTTGTTAGACATCGGTTTCATTCGTCCTAGTATGTCTATTTGGGGTGCTCCTGTACTATTCGTAAAGAAGAAAGATGGGAGTATGCGACTTTGTATTGATTATCGGGAGTTGAATCATGTCACCGTCAAAAATAGGTACCTGTTGCCTCGCATTAATGACCTGTTTGACCAGTTGCAAGGCACCAAATTCTTTTCAAAGTTCGATCTTCATTTCGAATATCATCAGTTAAAGATTAAAACTAATGACATTCCAAAGACTGCTTTTAGAACTCAGTACGGACATTACGAATTCCTAGTCATGTCTTTTGGATTGAATAATGCTCCTGCTGCCTTCATAGATATGATGAACCGAGTATTCAAGGAATATTTGGATCATTTTGTGGTTGTCTTTCTTGATGACATCCTCATTTACTCTAAAAGCTGTGAAGATCATGAGCATCACTTAAGGCTGATACTTCAAAAGCTTCGTGAAAATAAGCTATATGCCAAGTTAAAAAAAGGCTAGTTTTGGCTTGAGGAAGTAGTATTACTTGGGCATTTGATATCAAATCATAGAATATCTGTTGACCCAACGAAGATTGAAGCAATTCAAAGCTGGGAGCAACATAAGTTAGTGACCAAAGTACGTAGTTTTTTGGGCTTAGCTGGTTATTATCAGAGATTCGTGGAAGGGTTTTTCGAATCGCCACTTCGTTAACTCAGCTGACTCGAAAAGATACAAAATTCAGTTGGACCGAGGAATGTGAAAAGAGTTTTCAAGAACTTAAGAGGAGACTCGTTTAAGCACTTATTCTGACAATACCATCAGGTTCAAAGGGATTTGTCATATACAACGATGCTTCAGGAAAAGGTTTAGGATGTGTTCTCATGCAACATGGGAAATTCATAGCCTATGCCTCACGACAACTCAAAGAATATGAGAGGAATTATCATACTCATGATCTAGAGTTGGCAGCAGTCATTTTTGCAGTAAAGATCTGGAGACATTACCTGTATGGGGAGAAAGTAAGGATCTATACGGATCATAAAAGCCTCAAATATTTCTTCACCCAAAAGGAACTCAACATGAGGCAACGACGTTGGCTTGAGCTGTTGAAAGATTACGATTATACCATTCAATTCCATCTTGGAAAAGCGAACGTGGTAGCTGACACGTTACAAAGGATGGAGATAGAGTTAAAGACTCCAGGGACCCACGTGATGATGTCAAATATACTAGTAGAATTAACTTTAATCGATAAAGTTAAAGCTGCTCAAGCTACAGTCCTGGAGCTGATGCGTATGAATAAGAAAGTGCACGAAGGTACTATTCCAAAAGCAAGAATTGATGAAGAAGGAATACTTTGATTCAACTCCAGACTTTGTGTTCCTAACGACTCTGATTTGAAGTATAAATTCATGATGGAGGCACACAACACACCGTTTGCAATCCATCCTGAGAGTACCAAAATGTATCGTGATCTTCAATATACATTTCGGTGGAGCAATATGAAGAGAGAGATAGTGGAGTTAATCTCAAGCTGTTTAACTTGTCAACTTGTCAAGGCGGAGCATCAAGTGCCAAAAGGTCCATTGCAACCACTTGAAATTCTAGAATGGAAGTGGGAGCACATTACCATGGATTTCGTTACTGGTCTTCCCAAGGTTTCTCAAGGCATAGATTCAATTTGGGTCATTGTTGATAGATTAACCAAGTCTGCTTATTTCTTACCTATACGAGAAACTTATTCACTTGAACGTCTTGCTCGTATATACATAAATGAGATTGTAAGACTGCATGGTATGCCAGTATCTATAGTTTTTGATCGAGACCAAAGATTCACTTCACTATTTGGGTTAGTTTGCAAAAAGCTATGGGCACGAATTTACGATTTAATTCGACATATCATCCTCAAACGGACGGGCAGTCGGAGAGGACTATTCATACTCTTGAATATCTATTAAGACTCTTTTTCCTAGACTTCAAAGGATGTTGGGACATGGTCTTGCCATTAGTTAAATTCTCCTACAACAACAGTTATCAAGCAAGTATATGCATGGCTCCATTCGAGGCGTTGTATGAACGAAAGTGTCGTTCTTCAGTATGCTGGGACGAGGTACGTGAAGCAACATTGTTGGGACCAAAATTGGTATGCATGACAATAGAAAAGATTCAAATGACCCGGTAATGTATAAAAACCTCACAAGATCGACAAAAAAGTTATGCTGATCTTTATCGAAGGGAAGTGGAGTTCAATGTTGGAGATCATGTGTTGTTACATGTTGCTCCATGGAAAGGAGTTACGAGATTTGGAAAGAGAGGAAATCTCAATCCCCGATTCATTGGCCCATTTGAAATCCTCGATCGAGTAGGAACTGTGGCCTATAGACTCGCTTTACCGCTAAGTATGTCTCGCGTTCATAATATTTTTTACATATCTATGTTACGTAAATATGTGGAAGACCTGAATCACATTATTGAATTAGAACCAGATGAGATAGCGAAAGATTTAACATATGAAGAGGTACCTATTAAAATCTTGGATAAGAAGGAACATATTCTACGCTCCAAGGTTAGACCTCAAGTCAAAGTTTTGTGGAGAACCCACGATGTAGAGGAAATGACCTGAGAGTTAGAATCTAAAATAAAATCAAGGTATCCTTACCTCTTTGACATATCAGGTACGTACACTAATTTTGAGGATGAAATTTCATAAGAAGGGGATGTTGTAAGACCCCAACTTTTATGAATAAAGATTAATTTTTCTCTAAATATCATTTTGAATATTATGGCGTGGATTTGATATAATGTTATAGTTGTGGGTAATATTTATAAATTTTGCAAAGTAAGTATGTGATGCCCCCAAAATAGGTATACATTACCCATTTTGAGTCACCAAATACATGGTATAGAATTTAAATACAACTTAATTATATAACTGTCGTGTAAAATACGACAAAACATAGCTGAAAGTTTTAACATGAATATTGTCTTCTAGACAATACCCAAACTCAAATTCAATATCCATTACAATTATTATCACACTATTTCACAGAATAGTGATGAATATTAAAACAACCATCTCGGACCGTCAGTCCATTCCCCGACTAGTCCCAGCTATATTCTCATTTCCTAAAGAGAATAGTGAAAGAAAAAAGTGAGCTCAACTAGCCCAGTAAGAAATATTATGATTAAGATAATGCAGAATAAATTATCGCTAGCCTTCAACAACATAACAACTGATAGAATACAATAGACAACAAGTTTTAGATCAACAACTGCAGCGGAACAAGCAATCCATTAGAAGAGTCAAGCAGAGCATGATATCTATTATCTTTTATGATTTAAAAGTTTATCATTAATTTTATCGCTGAAACTTAGCTTAATAAATAATCCACATCATTGAATTATCCATGCACTACGGGCTAAGGATATTCATTAGTATCACAACCACGAATTATCTATGCACTACGGGCCAAGGATATTTGTATTTTCACTAATGGTCATGATCATACTGAATAATCCCTGGTCATAATCATACCAACAACTGTCCATCAATGCACTACGGGCCATTGAGGACTTTTACCACATCATTTGTAACATTACGGGTCATGATTATACCGAATGATCCCTGGTCATAACTATACCAATCAACAGTCCATCTATGCACTACGGACCAAAGATGACTTTCATCACAATATAAACATGAGGATGATGACAATGATATAAGAATTCAATTAAATGAGAGCAAGGATAAATTTTAAAGATTTATAATTTAATTTATTCAAAATTTAATAATGTCCAAATTGTCAACATGATACTGCTTTGTAGAGTAAAATTTAAGAATAATATTGTATCAAAAATGATTTGGACAGAAAAGAATTAATTTTTCGTCGTGCATAATACCCCGTGAATAGCACTGTGTGAATAGCACCCGTGAATAGTACTTCATGAATAGTATTCATGAATTGTACTTCGTGAATAGTGCCATCGTATAAATAGTGCCGTATAAATAAATAGTACCCATAAATATTACTCTGGCATGAAAAGCTTAAAATTTAACAAGAATATTCAGAAAAATATCCTTGTGAAACGATACTAGATGAAGTGCAAATTTCAAGGATGTTCTACTAATTTCATGGAGTACAGAAGCAATACTTCAACAAAATGAGTATAGAATTATGGATATGAAATGAAATAATATTACTTACATACTACAGAGTATGGAAGAAAATATTATTTCATACGAATATTGAACAAAAATAATATCTCTTACGAATAAGAAATAAATAACATTCCTTACCTTAGTAGAAGACTGGATACTACAATAGTGAAGTAGAAAAATACTCTTCTTCTTCCTCTCTATAGTTGCTCTTGCGAGTCTTAGTGAATTGGTGAAAATGAAAGAAGAATGAGCTTCTATTTATAGAAAAATATAGTTTCGATAATTGCACGTTTAGGGGCTCAAATTATTACGGTATAGTACCTTCATCTATACCTCCATTTTTAATTTAGTCCTGTAAGTATTATCAATCTTGCACCACCTCCCCTAATAGTACATGCATGTGAATCAATATTTCCATACATGTGAACCAACAGTAATTTGCATATGAACCAATAACAATTAGTTGCTCATTTATTTGATTAATTGCCCGTTTGGTCAATAATAACCAGCCAATCACAGAAATACCTCCATTGAGGGTAATTGGGTCACAGAAGGATTAAACAATACTAAATGAACAAACATCTTTAATCAACATGAACTTATTCATCATTAATATTATAACTCACAATATTTAACAACCAGATCATTCTCAAGAAAGATGGGGCTTTCCGATAAGGATTTCTCCCTATTGGGGCGCAATTAGGTGACCAAACCCCTTTCCTCGACAGAACTTTTTGGACATCGTCAATAATGCAAATAATACTATGAATAACTTTGTCGTCTCAATTATTGATTTAATAATAAAAAATATTGTGCAGTTGATACTGTGATAATAATTGAATCAATAATATGAGAGATACTATGCACCAATTACTGTGGCAATAATTGAATAAAACTGAGTGACTTCTTACGTAAGCATCAATAATCAATGATACTGTACAATACCGTGTGCTACTATACAACCACACGTATTAATGTACTTTTACCACCGAGTATTTCAATATTTATGAACATCACTTGCTTATAATACAAGCATTTCCTTAACATAAAGTCAACACTTGTCCATTTCATAGCCATAAGCTATCTCGTCATATGTATAAAAAGCAACACTTTTTTTTGCAGAAGGCTAAATATGATATATTATTAAAAAACATATCCCAAAATCTACAAGAATTAATTAATGGGATATAAGATTACAAATCTGTGCTGCATACAAAGGAAATTATTTTTTCTTCATCTATCACTCTAGTGCTGCTATTGCTTTCTACAACTGATGCTACTATTTTTTTTATTTCTGCTACTAATTCTTTCTACAACTGTTGCTTATTACACAACCAATTATATTTCACAATACATTAAACAATCTATTATATCACATGCCACCCAAGTCTTAACCTTCATATATCCACACACTTGCCTATACATAAGCTAGGGCTATCTCATAACAACATATTATTTGTGGAGTTACATATTTTGGATTCCTCACTTAATTACAAAACTAACTATAAATTTATGATTTATATACAACATAACTAATCTATGCTATTACAAAAACTATTATAACATATGTAAACTAGTTTATTATACCATTCACATCTCATCCTTGAATTTAGAATACTCATACCTATGCCTTTGATACTAGACCCTTCGGTCCCTTCTACACTGGTTAAAAAATTAAAACAACAAAAGAGTGAGAAATCGATTGCTCATCAAGTTTTAACATCTCATTGTCTTATGAATAAGTATCATTAAAGAATTTCTTCAACTCAGATTCAAGTGGTAGAAAAATCTTAAATCACATCGCTTCAACAACATTATCTATATAATATCTCATGACTCAAATTTAATGAGTGTTATGAATTTGTAGGACCAGGAAATGTAAACTACAACTTAAATAAGAAAGTAAAGAAGATTAACTAGTAAAAGATGTTTCATTAATCATTAATCATTACAAATTTTAAGTACAATACAACGATATCTTACACTATTACACTTCCTTTGCGGTCGGGTTCGTTAGTTGATCGAGTGAGGTGAGAATTCCATAAAGGAATGTGGTATTAAGTGGAGTGATGGATGAGGGGAGAGATCGTAGGCATACTCTTTGAGGCAATATGTTACGAATTGTTAAGTCATGCATATTTAAATTTGATGATGCGATTATAATGTATAATTGTTCAGTAGTTATTGTAAAGCCCTTATCTAAGACATATATGTGCAAGGACTTATAAAAAGAACAATCAAACTTGTTAGGTTGATCCTCTAAGTTGATTCAATGAACATGTAATAGGAGCAAATTAATCGTATAGTATTGTTAAATGATCGTAGAGTTACTCTGCCATATAGTATAGTTAATATTGTTTGTTACACCCCCAAATCAGGGTTCCCTAACCTCGGGTTTGGTGCTCACGATCCATCATACATATCATATCTAACTACCCATTCATTATAAATTACATCATTCATTACATTTCCTTAATAAAAACATACTTTAAATACATAATTGTAACGTCATCTCAGGTTAACTAACCTTAACATTACATGACCTATAATACAAAAGGCTTAAACCAAAATATAACATAATAATTATCATTACACAATTGATTCTTCCCGATCGCCTTCTCTTTACCTTTATCCTTCTTAAAACCTTCGACTACCTCGGCTTTAGTTAAAATGTTTTTGTCAATTCCCAGTAGGCACACAATAGATCTAGAAGAGGGGGGGGGGGTTGAATAGATCCTTTTTAATTCCAAATACTTTTCCCTTTTATTTGTATTGCTAATGAATTAGCACATGACAAACATAAGAATCTTTTTAAGCACATCGAAATAAGTAAAAGATCCCCTTCATTGATATATTCATAATTATACATACATTGTTCTTAGAGTTAGTTAAGTGGTAAGCAGTTAATACATTCATAGAAGTTATAACAGTTAGGAACATAATGTAAATGACATAATGTAAAAGATACAAGGGATTTTAAGTGGTTCAGAGACTCAAGCTCCTAATCCACTCTTCTAGTTTCAACTAGCAGGATTTCCACTAAGGAAGGGCAGCACCCTGACTCACTAAGATTCCTTTAAGGCCAGCAGCCTTGGAACTTCAGTTCACTAAGAACTCTTCAAGGCCAGCAGCCTTAGAACTCCTTTAGTTCCATAGGAACTCTTCCAGCCCAGCAGGCTTCTTTGTTTGGCAGACACTACGATCCTGGTTGCCTTCAAGATTGCCGTCTTCTATTTTCTTGACAGCTACTGTACTTGTTGACTTTCATTAGTTAGTTACTGTAGTATCTTTTGATCAACTTGTGGAAGAATTCATCTCGAATGGTTTCACAACCCAATCTGGATGTTGATTGAGTTGGTGCTTAGATCCTCTGTTAGCTTACATTCCATTTGTTGAGTGCTCTCTAGTTTCCTTTAGGTGGGATGTATCTTTGCAGTACCAACCAGAGGCTTCGTTCCTTTGGATATTCTGGGAGTGCTCAATTGTTGAGAATCGTATTTGCTCTACGATTCTGCCTTGGCATTTTGAGCCCATATGTTGAAGTCTCAGTTCTACACTCGACCATTCAGCTTCGGCTATGCAGACACTACGACTCCAAGATCAAATCTTGACACTCTACAATTTCTGTCATTGTGCTTGTTGTCTTCATCTGATCTTGCATTAATACAATCTCTTCCTCTGATACGATCAGTAGACTCTACGACTCTGAGTGTAGTCTGTGATTCTTGACTTGGCTTTGGTAGATGCTTGGTCAGCTCGTAGGAAGGCTGTCTCTATGATTCTGAACATAACTTCCTTAGTAGACTACGACTCTGAGGAAATTCTCCTCGACATAGTACGATCCTTCGTCGTCTCTCCTGGTAGTCTATGAACTCTGAGATCTACTATCTTGTAGTCTATGATTCTGCCTTTATAGCTCTCGAGTTTTCCTTGACTTTCCTGGTAGACTACGATCTCTGGTGCAGTGCTCGATGATCAGACAAGCCTATCTATTACATTATAAGATCAACCTAACAAGATTGATCTTTTTATATTTATAGTCCTTGTACATCATTTTTTAAGGACTTTACAAAGCTGTTTTGCTTAATGTAGGAGCATCCTAACATATTTGATCAGTTCATTCTAAGTCCTTGTACATATGTTCCTATTATCTATCAAAGGACTTTACAACTTTTCTTAATGAAAGCATACTTACATATTCATTCATATACATATATATATATATATATATATATATATATATATCATAATCAAATCATATATAAATAGAAATATCATACACATGTTTATTCCTAACAATCTCCCCGAATTCGATTATGAAAAAATAATAAGTGCATATGCATGATATGAATGAATCTTATATACAATGAGCAACTGTATTTCTAAAACAAATAATCATGAATGTTATTGATAATAATATGGAAATGTCTAAACTATGCCACTTTACATCCTAGATCCAGAACATACCTAACTAGTTAGAGATGTACCTCTTTGGCTCCATGTGTCTTCCAGGATGACTGTTAAATAGCTACTCATCTGCTTGATCTTCTTGCTCCTGCTCCCCCTAGGATGTTGAATTCATATCTTTTTTGTTTTCTGGCTCCCCCTCAAACTTTGCATTCATGGATCATCATCCTTTGGCTCCCCCTCAGATGATAACTCTTCTTCTGCTTCTGCTGCTGCTGTCTTCTTCCTCTCCTTCCTCATGGCCTTCTTATCTTTACTTCTGCACTCCTTGCTCTTCCTTGAATGCCTCTTTCTATTCCTCTTTTTCTCCCCATTTTTTTCATTAATCACTTGAGAGAGCTATTCCATGTTGGACATAACCTGCTCCATCAGATAAGAGGAGTTACCAACTTCAATCTTGAGTTCTTGTTGACTCAGCTCAAGTTGCATGAAGAAAGACTTATTCAGGTTGCAAATCTTATCGGAGAGGACTTGAATTTGTTCTTCATTGGCCTTCTGTGCTCGTAGAGCTTCTACCTTTTGATCATGTATGGACTTCAGATAAATTTAATCTCTCTCTTTAACTCTGAGAGATACATCAGCCATAGTGGCTTCAAGTCTGTCTTGAGCTGAATTATCTCCTGCTGCTTTCAACATCTTTGATTCTTCATTGATTTGAGATATCTTCTCAACCAGCTCATCAAAATTCTTCAATAGCTCCTTCTCCATGGAAATTTGGTCATTTGATTGGGCATCCTCTTGTTGAACACTAGATTAGGCTCTACGATTTTCATCTTTGGAAAGATTTTTGAAAGCGTTGAGAATTTGAACAATCATTGAGTACCAATCGCCATTGGAGGATGACGGAATGTCGAGTAACAGTGCTTAGGCAGAGAGAGGCTTCTTATTTTGGACTTGATCATTTTCAATGGTAGAGTGAAGGGACTCTATGATCATTAACTTGGCCATGATCCTTTTGCCATCAAAACCCACTCTATGATCATAGGGAATGTAGTGATTGCCAGCATGTCGGTAAACTTTATAGTGAGGCTGATCTTTGATCATCATGGTTGCAAACTTCTTTACCCTTGGGAAGTTCTGTGACACCAGATCCATATTTGGAAACTGAGAGTAGTACTAGCTGAAGTAGCTTTCATCTTTATCAGTATGTGCTTTTAACCAAGGCATCCTCGGGAAGAACCATCTCATCATAAGATCTTCAGAATTATACAGTATTATTGTGCAATCTAACTCCATATTTTCCAGTTGTTAAGCACCTCGTCTGTTGTCATTCTTACAACTCTGAGTTGTTCGTTTCGATGGCTTATCCATCTTGCTGGTGGTGCAACTGGTGGTTCATCAAAGACTTCACCACTATTCTTCTACAAATTCTTGCTGGAGAGAGGACTAGATAGTCAGTTGGTTCCTCTGACTCTTGATTTGCAGAACTAGAATCTTTTTCCATTTCTTCACCTTCTGAGCTTGAGTCATACTGACTTCTTTCATCTGATTCATCAGAGAATTCTTCATGCTGGTTTTCAACATTAGTGCCTTCTTCATCATTTTCTCCCTTGGAGTCAGGCTCATCATCACTGACTTCAATGATTGCAGTAGAGTGTTCATCTTACTTTCTTGCAATAGATCTAGCCAGCAGTCTATTGCTCTTTCTTCTCCTTGGAGGTTCAGCCATAGGTGGGATAGACAATTTATCTTCTTCAGAATGTAGAGCCTCTGAACCATCAGATAAGCTTCCTTGATATTTATCATCAGAAGGGGCAGGTCCTTCTTTTTCAAACTCAGCATTTTGGGGCTTGTTGGAGCATTTGTAGTTGGAGATACTGTTTTGTCAACTTGCAACCTTTCTTCATCCTCAGAGTGGATGCTCTGAGAGTTAGCCATATGGCTTATACATTCTTCTTCATTATCAGAGTTTGCATTTCCTGTCAATGATCCAGCTTCACCTTCATTGCTGGATTTGTTCTTTGTGGACCCAGTTTTGAGTTTATCAGTTCCTTTCTCTTCTTTTGACTCTACGTTCTCTTCTCTGTCAGATGAACTTTCTTGGGAAGATGGGGCTTGCTTGTTTACCACTTTAGGTTTCTTTCTGGATGGCCCTTGAAGTAATCTGTTACTTCTCCTCTTTGTATTCTCTGCAGTTGGGACCTTTTCATCTTCATCCTTGTCTTCTATGGAGAGACTCCTTGGTAGGGACTCAGTTTTCTTCACAACCTTGGATTTATTCCTTGCTGGTGTGGTTGCTATTGGTATAGATTCACCAGATTCAGAGCTTTCTATCTCTTTCGCCTTCTTCTTCTTCTTCTTTGCAGAGTTCTTTCTGCTGCTTCCAGTTGTTGTTAACCTCCTGTTTTCCTTTGGGTTTTTCTTCCAGTTTACAAATAGTTGTGGAGACATTACTTTGTGAACATTCAGAGGTTCCCCTTCATTATCCTTGATCTTGTTTCCCAGTTTCTTCTTTAGCACAATGCTCAATAGTCTTCCATGGAACACTTTTGTGAGGGGTTTGTCTGTAGACTTCTTCATCTCAGCCTTTTCAGCCCATTTGGAGATTTGATCGAACAAGATAGCTCCAAAGTTTATTTACTTCTTTAAAACTATTGCAGACATAATCTTTAGTTGTTGATCAAGCACAGTGTCATATGCAGTGTTCTTCCATAGTATACATTTTCCCACTATCTTAGCAAGAAACTCGAATTCTTCTGGAACCTCCTTTTTCTTCATGTCCTTCAGATAAGGGTTTCTTTGGTACCTCATAATTTTCTTCTCTTGTTCAATGTCGATCTCATCAAGGCTTTTCAGTCCTCGATCAGGAAAGCCTAAGCATTGATTGATATCAGATGATTTCAGCTTTAGAGACTGACCTTTGACCTTGGTAGAAAGGGTTGTAGAATTTATGGATGTGTTTGAGTAAAACTCCTTAACCAGTTTAATATATACTCGAGTGCTTGCCTCAAAACATTCTGAGAATCCATCTTTCTTTACAAGTTCAAGAATGTCTTCGAACTTCTTTTTAGATTTCTCAAATAACTCGGTTCCTAGCTGAATGCCAGTGATTACTTGCCAATCTGCCATTTGAAGAGTTCAAAGAATATAGGGTATTAGATTTAGAGAATCTTTTGAGAGATCGATGAATGTGATTTGGGCAATGCTCTAGAGGGTTAACGGATTCTGGCTTAGAAAAGGGATTCTAGGGTTTGAAACTGGGAGGGAGAGAGGTTCGATAATTTTTGATGACTGTTTGTAGATATTGAATCTGTCTTTATGGCAGTCCCTTCTGACTCTGCATACGCTGTGATGTGTCAACTAGCCATTGGTTGCACGATGCCCAGTAATGAGCTGTAACTGCCCATAACCTTTTCAGTTTTATATTCCTTTTAAGAGAATAAGCAATGCTGACATGGATTAACCGTTGACCTTTTTGGTTCGTAGAGTATGCTGGTGAGGTAGCTATGGACTCTACGTTTTCCTTTGTTGACTCAACGATCTTCTTCCGAGAGATGCTGCAGTGGATGGTTTTGCCACTAATCCTCATCTTGAAACTGCATAGCTTGATCACTGATGTACCCCAAGCCAGTTTGGGCACTTAAGTTCTGAGGTGCGTTTACATGACGTCTTTCCAAATTGTGTTCATATTTATCTCTACATGATCTGAGTAGTTGAGCAAGTATCCAATTCTTTCAAGCTCCTTATGAGCTAGGGTATCCTCTGGTAAGACTACGATCATCGAGTCTGCTTCTACGATCGCTGAGGTTGCTCTACGATCGTTGAGTTCTCTTCAATCTTTACTCTATGATCGTTGACTGTCTTGGTCCTTGAGATGAATTTTACTAAGCATTCCTTCTGGGTTAAGGTAGCTCAGGAAGGGCCAACCTCTTAGAGTGAACTAAGGGTCAGGTTTGTCCCTGAGGCGCTTTTCAGATGAAAAACTTTTTAGAAGTGTTTTGCATTGCTATCTCAATTGACCTTTTCTGCTGGGGAGATCCTCTACCACCTTTAGACATTTGCATTGGTTGTAATCGTGGTTTCCTTCTGCTCTTACACTACGATTAGATGGTTGATCGTAGGCTCTCCATGATTTTGAGTTGGGTGGTTGACTGGTTATCAGTAGTACGTTTTGAGACGTTCCTACTGACTATGGATCTTCATTTGGTTCGTCAGCCACAAAGTTTTGGGACTCTGTAACTGGTACATTGCTTCATAGTATATTTCTAATGTTTTAAAGCTGATGTTCTATTAGTAGATCACTTCTCCCATGTTCTTCTTCATGTGTAGCAGAAGGTAGTCATGCATATCTCATTCTGGCTAAAGTCATCAAATCTTCTTGTGTCGTAAAAATGATTATCTTCAGGGTTGATCATTCTACGATCCTTAGACAGCACTACGAACGTAGTCTTCCTTGACAACTTGTAATTAGAGTTTTGCTCTCGTAATGAGTTCCTCATGTTTGATTCTCGATGATCCTCTGAGGTGAGCTTCCTTGAGAATTCTTTTCTTATGACATGCTTTGCATGATTGAGCATATAAGACCCTTTCCATCTTTGGTTAAGTGGTCTGCTTCTATATAAGGATCGACAGCCATGTGAGCTTCATTTAGATTAGCTCAGCAGGTCTTCAAGGGTAGACTTTGACATATATGAATTTTATCAGAATCATTTCTAAACAGTCATAAGCCTTCTGCTGATTAAATCTTTCTTAACTGAAGTCCTTTGCTTCAGCATTCCTTAGTGTGGCCAGATAGACCAGGTATCTACAGGTTAGTTAAATTTCTATTTTTGGTACCCATGGTTAAATGGGTCCTGCTAGGTCAGTTTTCAAAATCCCTGTTCCTCATATACTTAAAATTTCATCATATTGATCACCAACAATTATATTCATGCATGTATCCAATTTAGATATGACATTTTAGGATGCATGATGATGAGTGTGTGTAAGATTAACCAATTTAATAAGACACACCTTTTCTTTGATGGTTTCATCATTTGCTTGGTTATGTTCACAGAGTTTAAATATTCACAGAGTGAGAATCAACTCTAACATTTATTTGTATCTGGTTGATTTATGGGGGTGATCAGTTTCTACGAATCTTCAAGATACTCTTATAGAACTGATCATACTCTATGTGTTAACAAAAACTTAGAACATTGGTTTGTACATACATGTGACGCCCCCAAAACAGGTATACATCACCCATCTTAGATCGCCAGATACATGGTTCAGAATACAAATACAAACTTAATTATACAACAGTCGTGTAAAATACGACAAAACATAATCTAAGAGTTTCAATAAGAATATTGTCATCTAGACAATATCCACACTCAATGGAGTCCTCATTACATTTATTGTCACACTATTTTATAGAATAGTGAGGACTACTAAAACAACAATCTGGACCGTCAATCCGTTCCCCGACTCGTCCCAGCTATATTCTCATTTCATGAAGAGAACAGTGAAAGAAAGGGTAAGCTCAACTAGCCCAGTAAGAAATATTATGACTAAGATAATGCAGAATAAATTATCCTTAGCCTTCAACAGTATAACAACTGATAGAATATAATAGACAACAAGTTTTAGATCAACAACTGCAGCGAAATAGGCAATCCATTAGAAGAGTCAAGTAGAGCATGAAATTTACTATCTTTTATGATTTAAAAAGTTTTTCATCAACTTTATCGCTGAGACTCAGCTTAATAAATAAACTCGAATCATCCCTGCACCACGACCAATGATATTCATGTAATCATCAATGGTCATAATTATACCGAATAATCCCTGATCATAATCATACCAACAACTGCTCATCACTGAACTACAGGTCAATGATGACTTTTACCACATCATTCGTCACATTACGGTGATGATTATACGGAATAATCCTTGGTCATAATCATACCAAGTCCATCTATGCACGTAAGCCAAAGATGACTTTCATCATAGTATAAGAATGAGGATGATGACAATGACATAATAATTCAATAAAATAAGGTCAAGGATAAATTTTAAAGATTTATAATTTAATTTATCCAGAAATCAATAACGTACAAATTATTAACATGATACTGCTTTGTAGAGTAAAATTCAAGAATAATATTCATGTACCAAAAATAATTTGGACATAACAGAAATATATTTTTCGGGTAAATAGTACCCCGTGAATAGTACCCTATGAATAGTACTTCGATAATAGTACCTCGTGAATAGTACCCCGATATGAAAAGTATCCCAAATACCCGAGTGAATGATACTAGAGTGAATAGTAATTGAGTGAATAGTAACTCGTGAATAGTACCCTGGCACGAAAAGTGCCCCGAATACCCGAGTGAATAATACTAGAGTGAATAGTAACCAGGTGAATAGTAACACATGAATAGTAACTCGTAAAAGAAAAATACCAAAGAAAATGGTATTCTATGACGAGTACAAAAGAAATGATATCTCATACGAGTATAATAGAATACACGAAACTGCAAATGGATTTTCACCCGCCATGCGGTAATCCACGTAGACAAATCATTTTCACAATTTAATAAGGAATGAATATGAAGGATCATTCACCATGCATGCGGTAATCCACATAGACATGTTATTCCAACAAAATAATAAAGAATAGAATAACAGAAGAATTCACCAGGTATGCGATAGACCGCACAGACATGTTATTCCAACAGAATAATTAAGAATGGAATCAGGTCATGCGTAATCCCCACTAGACATGATATTCCAACAGAATAATAAAGAACGGAACTAGGTCATGCGTAATCCACGTATACAGGATATTCCAACAGAATAATAAAGAATGAAATAACAAAAGAATTTCACCAATTATGCGGTACTTCACATAGACAAGTTATTCCAACATAATAATAAAGAATGGAATAACAGAAGAATTTCCCATGTATGCGATACTTCGCATAGACAGGTTATTCCAACATAATAATAAAGAATGGAATAACAGAAGAATTTCCCATGTATGCGGTACTTCGCATAGACAGGTTATTCCAACATAATAATAAAGAATGGAATAACAGAAGCTCTCTTCATGAATACGAAAGAAATAATACCCCTTACCTTAGAAGAAAATTGGATACTGGAATAGTGAGGTAGCAGACTTCTCTTTTTCTTTCTCTCTATAATTTCTCTCTATAATAATTTCTCTATAGCTTTAGTGAATTAGTGAAAAATAATGAAGGAATGGGCTTCTATTTATAGGAAAATATGGTTTCGATAATTACACATTTTGGGGCTCAAAATATTATAATATAATACCTTCATCTTTTCTTTCATTTTTAATTTAGTCCTGCAAGTATTATCAAATTTGCACCACCTCCCCTAATAGTAAATCATGTGAATTAATAGTAAATCATGTGACTCAATAGTTTTAAACATGTGAAAAAATTAATTATAGTATAGTACCTTCAACTATACCTCCATTTTAACTTAGTCATGCAAGTATTATCAATCTTGCACCACCTCTCCTAATACTACAAAAATGTGAATCAATAGTACACACAAGTGAACAAATAATTATAATCATGTGAATTAATAGCATTTAATTGCTCATTTATCTGGTTAATTACCCGATTGGTCAATATAACCTCCAGTCATCAATTATTATCGAAATAAATGTCGGTTTTCACTAACACTAATAATTCCAACACAATGGAACTATCATTTTCATCTTTAATCAACATGAACTTATTCATCATTAATAGTATACTTCATAATATTTAACAACCAGGTCGTTCCCAGGAAAGAGGGGGCTTTTCAATAAGGATTTCTCCCTATTGGCGCGCAATTAGATTATCTAACCTCTCCTTGACAAAACTTCTAGACATTGTTAATATTGTAAATAATTGTGACACCCCCAAAATAGGTATACATCACCCATCTTGAGTCGCCAAACACATGGTACAAAATTCAAATACAACTTAATTATACAACAGTCGTGTAAAATACGACAAAATACATGCTGTGAGTTTTAATACAAATATTGTCTTCAAGACAATATCCACTCTCAAAATAAGTTCTCATTAGATTTATTATCACACTATTTAACAGAATAGTGAGGACTACTAATGCTATAATTTGGACCGTCACTCCGTTCCCCGACTAGTCCCGGCTACGTTCTCATTTCCTGAAGAGAACAATGAAAGAAAGGGTGAGCTCAACTAGCCCAATAAGAAATACTATGACTAAGATAATGCAGAATAAATTATCATTAGTCCTCAACAGTTTTAAATATATAAAATACAATAGACATCAATTTTAACTGCAACGGAACATGCAATCAATTAAAAGAGTCAAGTAGAGAATAAAATCTACTATCTTTTATGATTTAAAAGGTTTTTATCACTTTTATCGCTGAGACTCAGCTTAATAAATAATTCACATCATTCCTGCAGTACGGCCAAGGATATTAATTAGGGTCACGACCACAAATTATCCATGCACTACGGGCCAAGGATATTTGTGTATTCATCAATGGTCATGATCATGCCAACAACTGTCCATCAATACACTTCTGGCCAATGAGGACTTTTACCACATCATTTGTAACATTACGGTCATGATTACACCCAATAATCCCTGGTCATAATCATACCAAGTCCATCTATGCACTACAGGCCACAGATGACTTTCAAAAATAATATAAACATGAGGATGATGACAATGATATAATAATTCAATAAAACAAGTTCAAGAATTAATTTATTCAGGAACTAATAACGTCCAAATTGTCAACATGATACTTCTTTGTAAAGTAAAATGCAAGAATGCTTAGAAGAATATTTCCATGAAAAGATACTGGATGAAGCGCAAATATCAATAATATTCCACTAATTTCATGGAGTGTTGAAGTCAAAACTTTAACCAACTTAGTATAATAAAGAATGAAATAACAAAAGAAATCACCATACATGCGGTACTTTGCATAGATAGGGTTTTCCATCAAAATAATAAATAACGGAACCAGGTCAGGCGTAATACGCACCGACAGGATATTCCAACAGAATAATAAAAAATGGAATACAACAGAAATCACCATGCATGCGGTACTTCGCATAGACAGGTTATTCCAATAGAATACTAAATGACCGAACCAGCTTAGGTGAAATTCACACCAACAGGATGTTCCAACAGAATAATAAAGACGGAACCAGGTCCGACGTAAAGCATAGACAAGATATTCCGACAGAATAATAAAGAATGGAATACAGAAGAATTTCACCAAGTATAGGGTAGCTATATAGGTTATTCCAACAGAATAATAAAGATGGAATAATAGAAGTTCTCTTCATGAATACAAAAGAAATAATACCCCTTACCGTAAAAGAAAATTATTTCGACTGGTAGGGCGAGGATATTCTTTAAGAAAACTTGCACTACGCTCAAAGCTTATAGAAGAAAATTCTCTAAAATTTCTGGTGTGTTTTAAATTCTAACTAAGCATCCTATTTATAGGAGAATTGAAGGGGCACTGTGAGGAATATCACGGACGCAACATGAACAATTTCACAGCTGTCTATTAATAATCATGGATGAAAATAATTGCATGCAAAACCAAAAAAAACATATTATATATATATATATATATATATAAATATATATATAAATCTCCCACCACCATTAATGAATTTATAATAAAACAACCAACATTAACTATCAACCATTCCACTTTTCCACCAAAACCCACTACCACACACACATTCTTACACACAAGTAAACACACACACACACACATATGTCCAATATATATAATACGTATATATATATACTTTATAACTTCCTTCCGACAATTTTGAAAAATGAGTGAGTGGAAATCTAAATAATAAGTAACAAAATACCTCATAAAAATTACCTCAATATTTTTAACAACATTTATCATCATTATTATAATTCACAATATTAATCGACCAGGCCATTCCCAGGAAAGATGGGGCTTTCCAATAAGGATTTCTCCCTATTGGTGCGCGATTAGGTGACCAAACCTCTCCTTGGCAGAACTTCTAGACATCGTTAATATTGTAAATAATAATATTAATAACTCTGTCATCTCAATTATTGATTTAATAATATATAAAATATCGACAATAATTAAATCAAATAACTTGAGATATTATGCAATAATTACTATAGCAATAATTGAACAAAACTAAGTGACTTCTCACGTAAGCATTAATAATCAATACCCTGTGCTACTATGCAACCACGCGTATTACTGTACTTTTACTACCGAGTAGTTCAACAGTATTAACGGTAAAACTTTCGCCGTTATTTTCATAAAATGTTTTTGTCATTTTCTCATTCCGACAATAATTTCATTGTGGGGTCCACCAATGATTGTGTCGTCGTACGAATATTCTCTGTTAAAACGAATATTCTCCGACCATTCGAATATAATATAACAACTTGCATACTTTGCAAAATTTATAAATATTACCCACAACTATAAAATTATATCAAATTCATTCCATAATATTTAAAAATGATAATTATAGAAATTAATCTTTATTCATAAAAGTCGGGGTCTTACAATCTCCCCTTCTTATGAAATTTCTCCCTCGAAATTAGGGTACGTACCTGGTATGCCGAAGAGGTAAGGATACCTTGATTTCATTTCAGATTCTAACTCCCAGGTTATTTTCTCAACATCGTGGTTCCTCCATAACACTTTGACTTGAGGTATAACCTTGGATCTTAGAATATATTCCTTCTTATCCAAGAATACGTTAAATCTTCCGCTATTTCATCCGGTTCTAACTCAATAATGTGGTTCGGGTCTTTCACATATTTACGTAACATGGATATATAAAAATATTATTTACACGAGACATACTTGGTGGTAAAGCGAGTCTATAGGCTACAGTACCTACTCGATCGAGGATTAAAAATGGGCCAATGAATCGAGGATTGAGCATTCCTCTATTTCCAAATCTCGTAACTCCTTTCCATGGAGAAACACGTAACAACAAATGATCTCCAATATTGAATTCCACGTCCTTTCGATGAAGATCAACATAACTCTTTTGTCGGTCTTGTGAGGTTTTTATACGTTGTAGGATCGTTTGAATCTTTTTCGTAGTCATACGTACCAACTCCGGTCCCAACAACATTGCTTCACCCACCTCATCCCATCATATTGGAGAACGACACTTTCTTCCATACAACGCCTCGAATGGAGCCATGCCAATACTTGCTTGATAACTGTTGTTGTAAGAAAACTCCACCAATGGTAAGAACTTGTCCCAACTTCCCTTAAAGTCAAGGACACAGCGTCTTAATAAATCTTCAAGAGTTTGAGTAGTCCTCTTTGATTGTCCGTCCGTCTGAGGATGATAAGCCGAACTAAATCGTAAATCCGTGCTCATAGCTTTTTACAAACTAACCCAAAATCGTGAAGTGAATCTTGGGTCTCAATCAGAAACTATGGATACTGGCATACCATGCAGTCTTACAATCTCGTTTATGTACATACGAACAAGACGTTCAAGTGTATAAGTTTCTCGTATAAGTAAGAAATGAGCAGATTTGGTCAATCTATCAACAATGACCCAAATTGCATCTATGCCTTGAGAAACCTTGGGAAGACCAGTAACGAAATCTGTGACGCCCCCAAATCCGGGTCTCTTACAACCCGACAAATGGTGCTACACGGTACTACCATTCATTCCCACATTTCCTCAAATAATCACAAGAGGACTAATATAACTCCATATATATCAAAGTAATATTACATTACCCAGGTTCTTTGTAACCCATTCATCTGTTCTTGTCATAATATCAATATATTACAGACATTCTTCCTATACTATTACATAAGTATGCTACGGGTTCGTCTTCGCCTTGCATTTATCCTTGCCGGATCCTTCAGTCCGCTCGATCTTAGCTGTGTTCATATGGTTCAAGCAAGAGTGAGCATGGCTAGCTCAGCAAGTACTATAATTCTAATAAACAACATGCTTGAAACATAGAGCAAATATATATCTCCAGTAACTGAACAATAGTCACGAAGTACTATCGGTGATTCAAAATAGCACTTCATTTCCTTCAAAACGTTTTTCCATCAATATTCAGTAGAATAACAATTATGGCTCAAGATTATGAGCATACATAAGTTCTTTTGAAAAGGACATCCCGGCACTAAGTCCGTAAGTCCGGCATAGCTTACGAGCACTTCTGAGTGATCAGCTCATAGTACTCTATGTTGATCAACACTACATTCATTAAACGTGTATACGTTTAATTGTGGCAACCTCACGTGCCGGTCGTTAAACGACAAAAACATTTGAACATGCGTGGTCTTCGATTGAAAACCATACCAATATAACTCGGTAATTTACAAATCATGCTTGACATCATCATAATATACGTCTAGCCGGAAGAATTGGCTTAAGACTTCATCACTCTAGATTTCATGTGAAAGAGAACATGAATTACAAAGCTTGTCCAGACTGAACTGGAACAAGGGTTAGAATACTTGCCTTTGGTGACTGCTTACTGGTTAATACATGTACACTTTAAGTCTTTATGATTCTACAATTCATAATCATACAACGTACCATATTAGTTCATAATTAACCAAGTATGCTTTCTATTATACCTTACCCTTCATCTCAATGTAATTCTAGCTTAGTTTCATTATTAAGGGTTTCGGCTTTCATTACGTCATTCATATCCCGCTCGTCTTTGATTGATTATAAACATGCATTAGTGTATTACAAGCACCTTACAATGTCTTAATTATGTTGTGATTACATCACAATTCATTACTATTAATCCTTCTTTCTTTCTATACTTGGAACTCTTCTTCTCTATCTTCTTCCTTGTTCTGGCGCCGCGGCGCCACTAATTGGTCTTTGACTCGCGCTGCGGCGCGAGTTAGCAGTGTGTCATCCTCCGGCTTCGCGCTGCGGCGCGGCCAAGATGGCTTAGAGTCGCGCCGCGGCGCGGACTCTGGTCCTCAGAAAATTTTGTAGTTTTTGAAAATTTTGCTAACTTCCCGGACGCATAACTTCTTCGTTTTAACTCCGAATTGGTCCGTTCAAAAGCCTACGGTTCACAAATTTTATAATCTATGCGTTCATGCAAGAATTTTATCTATTTGACTTCATTTGCTAAAATTTGACCTATTAGTCCATTTTAACGAAAACGATAAACGTTCGTGAACGTTCAACGCTCATTTCTTCGTTCTAAGTCGGAATCTGGTCATTTTCGAGTCCGCAACTCTATAATGACTACAATGACTTGTCTCCATTGAAAACCAACGTTTTCGACTTCCAATACAAAATATGACTTCTATTCCGAGACTTTCACGAATTCGACGTTAATCGTCTAATCGTGTAAAGTTCGTCAATTCAACCATACTAAGTGTTCTAAGTGGATTTTAACCAACATATCATCATTTCAAGTTATTTATTACACCAACTTATAATCAAAGTAGGTTTTGACTTATTTCCATAAGTCATTGACTTTCTCAACTTATGAACTAGAAATCTTCATACTCATGACTTACCAATAATTTAAGTTCTTCAATCAATGTTCTCATGTTATAAACAACATACTAACATCATATGACAAGTCCTTCATGATCTTAACAACTTATTAGGGTTCAAGTTGCTTATTCAACTTTATTCGGCTTAAGTTTATTCCTTATAACTTATTACATGTTATCCTCAAGCAATCCCCCTTCTCTATCAATCCTATCATAGAAAAGATATAGATAAAAGAAAATGAGTCTTACCCTTGAAGACTTCTATTTGCTTTGGAAACTATCAAAGGTTGAAGTGGCTTATAAGGGCTTTAGTGACTTATTCTCTCTACCAAATAAGTAGCTTATATGCTTGAGAGGAAAGTGTTGGATGATAACAAAACAACCAACAAAAAATGAAATGAACTTGGTATTTATAGGCCACCAAAGCTTGGGGCAAAATGGACAATAATCAATCCCACCTCCTCATTCCACCTCCTTACTATTCATAACTTAACCTTCAAGTCTTCTTGCTAGCCACTTCTTTTACTTGCTCACCACAACACTTGGTCATCACACTTAATCCTTGCCCATCAAGACTACCCACTTCCTCACTTGGTTTGACCCAGGGGTCAAGGCTTCACCTTGGGCTTGGTTAATTAATCCAACTACTTTCCTATTGGGCTTGAGTTACAATAGATTGGGCTTGTGATAATCATACACTTGGGCTTCTATCAATAAACTAGAAATCCCACAAGTCCATTATCTTAAATTCAATAACTTAACATACATATCCTACGTATAATTCTCGTATGCTATCTCGTATATTAATTCGAAATATACGATATCTCGTTCTTCGTACATAATAATATAATACGTCGTATTATACCTCCATTCCTTACTCCATATAATGTTTACACATTATACGATTACAACTTCATTCTTTTAACGCTTAATAACCTAACTATCTCAAATTAGGTACGCATGCGAAATATTTCATTTTCCATACTTAGATTATTATTACATAATCGATATCATCTCGATATTATAACATTACGTATTTCTCGGAAGTTCAAAAATAATTCCCGAGCAGAAATTGATGAATAGTGTTTTTCGGAAAATTTATCAGAAAACTTTTATTTTCGTTTTAGAAATTCAAACACTTTAATTCTCCCACGTAGTTAAAATACTACTACTTTACGACGTTTCTAGGTTATAGAACGACATCCATCATCTCAACACGCAATAATAATAAATAATATTATTTTATTCATTATTAAAAGAAATTACAAAATGTTCAATTTTCTGGGGCGTTACACTCTCTCCCCCTTATAAGGATTCTGTCCCCAGAATCCCGCTATATAAAAAAAAAAATTACACAAATAAATTCGGGTAATTCTTTTTCATCATTTCTTCTAACTCCCACGTTGCTTCTTCTGCATCGTGGTTCTTCCATATCACCTTTACTGAAACTATACTTTTGTTCCGCAGAACTTGTTCCTTCCTATCGACAACTTGAATTGGCGTTTCCTCATATGTTAAGTCTTTCTCGACATGAATAGGCTCGTATTCTATCACGTGCTTATAATCCGGCTTATAAGGACGCAATACTGAAACGTGAAATACATTATGTATTCGTTTTAGGTCTGGAGGTAACGCTACCATGTAAGCTACCTCACCTATCCGTTTTAAAACCTCAAAAGGTCCTATAAATCTCGGACTTAACTTTCCTTTCTTCCCAAAACGTATCTTTCCTTTCCAGGGAGATACTTTTAGGAATACGTATGAACCCACTTCAAACTCTCGATTCTCTCTATGCAGATCTGTAAACTTCTTCTGTCTGTCTTGAGCTGCTAAGAGACGCATCTGAATCTTTTTAACAATATCCGCTGTCTGTTGCACCAATTCTGGTCCCAACATTCGGCGTTCTCCTACCTCATCCCAATACAGTGGCGTTCTGCATTTCCTACCATACAAAGCTTCGTAAGGCGGCATACCTATGCTTGCATGATAACTATTGTTATACGCAAACTCCACTAATGGTAGATGATCATCCCAATTACCCTTGAAGTCCATAACGCATGCTCTCAGCATATCTTCTAATGTCTGAATTGTCCTCTCACTTTGTCCATCCGTTTGTGGATGATACGCCGTACTCAGCTTCAACTGCGTTCCCAACTGCTCTTGCAGACTTGTCCAAAAGTTCGACGTGAATCGTGGATCACGATCTGACACAATCGATACTGGCACTCCATGTCTAGAGATTATTTCCTTAATATAAAGTCTAGCTAACTGGTCTAAGTTATACTTAACCCTAATTGGCAAAAAGTGAGCTGATTTCGTCAATCGGTCCACTATTACCCAAATTGCATCATACCCCTTATGAGTAGTCGGAAGTCCCACCACAAAATCCATTGTGATATTCTCCCACTTCCACTCCGGAATCTCTAATGACTGTAACAAGCCACTAGGTCGTTGATGTTCAGCCTTAACTCTCTGACAAGTTAAGCACCTACTGACGTACTCAGCAATCTCTCTCTTCATGTTTGGCCACCAGAAACTCTGTCGAAGGTCTTGATACATCTTAGTGCTACCAGGATGAATCGAAAACCTTGAACTATGAGCCTCTTGTAGAACCTGCTCCTTTAATTCCGTCTCATCTGGAATCCAAATTCTTCCGTCAAATCTCAACAATCCCTCGTTATCAAGACTATATTTAGTATCTTTTTCGTTGGTCAGCCGTTCCTTCATCCGGTCACACTCATCAGTTTTGAGTTGCACCTCCTTAACTCTCTCTACGATGGTTGGTTGCATCTCCATTGCAAACAACATTGGTCCTTCTTCTTCACTGGGCAGCTTCACCTCTAACTCCATCCTAGCCATCTCTGTTATTAACTTAGTTTGAGCCGTTAACAAAGACAACTTTTCCCGACCCTTTCTACTTAAGGCATCGGCAACTACATTGGCTTTTCCAGGGTGATACAGGATTTCACAGTCGTAATCCTTTATCAACTCCAGCCATCTTCTCTGCCTCATATTCAACTCCTTCTGTGTGAAGATATATTTTAGACTTTTATGGTCCGTGTATATCTCACATTTTTCTCCATAAAGATAATGTCTCCATATCTTTAGAGCAAAAACTACTGCGGCTAGTTCTAGATCATGAGTAGGGTAAACTTTCTCATAATCCTTCAACTGCCTAGATGCATACGCAATGACCTTGCCATGCTGCATGAGCACGCAACCAAGTCCTCTATGCGAAGCATCACTATAAACTACAAAATTTCCCGTGTCATCGGGTAATGACAACACAGGTGCCTCACTCAATCTCTTCTTTAGTTCTTGGAAACTGTTCTCACACTTGTCAGTCCAAGCGTATTTCACAGTCTTCCTCGTCAAATTAGTCAACGGAGTAGCTATCTTTGAAAAATCATGGATAAATCTCCGATAGTAACCCGCTAACCCTAGGAAACTCCGTACTTCAGTCGGCGTTTTCGGTTGTTCCCAATTCATCACGGCTTCTACCTTCGCTGGATCCACTGAAATCCCCTCATGGTCAATGACATGACCTAAAAATTGCACCTTCTCTAACCAAAATTCACACTTTGTGAATTTCGCATACAACTTCTCCTTCCTTAATGTCGCCAACACTAATTTAAGGTGTTCAGCATGATCTTCTGGCGTCTTAGAATAGACTAGAATATCATCTATAAACACCACGACGAACTTGTCCAAATATTGTTTGAACACTCTGTTCATCATATCCATGAATGCAGTTGGTGCATTTGTCAACCCAAATGACATCACTAAAAACTCGTAATGACCATAACGAGTCCTGAATGCTGTCTTTGGCACATCCTCCTTCCTAACCTTCAACTGATGATACCCCGTTCGTAAATCTATTTTAGAAAAATAATTAGCCCCTTTCAGCTGATCAAAGAGATCATCGATCCTGGGCAATGGGTATTTATTCTTTATCGTTAACTTGTTCAACTCTCTGTAGTCGATACAAAGTCTTAACGATCCATCCTTCTTCTTGACAAACAGTACCGGTGCTCCCCACGGTGACACACTCGGCTGAATGTACTTCCTATCCAACAGTTCTTGTAACTGCACCATCAACTCCTTCATCTCTACTGGCGCCATACGATACGGTGCCCTGGAAACTGGTGCCGCTCCTGGCACAATGTCTATCACAAATTCTGTCTCCCTATCCGGCGGAAGACCAGGTAATTCACTCGGAAATACATCGGCGAATTCCCTCACTATAGGTATTTGTTCCATGGTTGCTACCACTCTTTTGGTATCAACAACATGGCACAGATATCCTACGCATCCCTTCCTCAGTAATTTTCTAGTTTGTGTCATGGTTAGATAACACGAACTCCCCGGAAATTTATTCCCATAAAATACTACCCGAGGTTGTTCTAACGTCTTAATGTTCACACACTTCTTTTGACAATCTATTATTGCCCCATGGTTTACTAACCAATCCATTCCAAGAATTACATCGAATTCTTCTAACTTTATTGGTAATAAATCTACCGATAATTTACAACCCCGTATATCTACACAACAACTTCTATGAACATCTTCAATAGGAATTATATCTTCATTTGCTACCTTAATATTTACAGGTATAGGTAACTTTTCAGGAAGTAGTCCTAATCGTCTAGCAAAACTGCATGCTATAAATGAACATGTAGCACCCGAATCAAACAGCACGTACGCATTGATATCGTTAATCGGGATAATACCTGCAACGACGTCCCCTGATGCAACCGCATCCTGGACTGTCATGTTAAAGGTACGACCCATCGGCCTACCCTGCTGAACTGGACCCCCAATAGCTAACTTACCGCTATTAGTGCCCCGATTCCCGTCCGTCTCCTTCTTCGGGCAATTCTTTGCCATGTGGGCGGTTGACCCACACACAAAGCATCCATGATTCTTTTTCGGACTTGGACAATTTGGCGCAATGTGCCCCTCCTGTCCGCAGTTGTAACAGACGGCCTTCCCTTTGAGACAGACTCCTAGATGAGTCTTTCCACAGGTCTTGCAGGCCTCCATTCTTCTCTTTGGGTCCCCTTGCTTCACTCCGGTATTCTCAGAGTTAATTACCTTCCTCTTCTGACCCTCGCCACTCCCACTGGCTCCCTCAATCTTGACTCTCCCGTCAACCTTCCCCTTATTCTTCTTTTCCTTGTGGTATTGGCTCAACGCCTCACTACCACCTTCGGCGATTATCGCCTTCTCTAAAACGATCCCAAAAGAAGTACTTTGGAATACTGATATACGGTTATAGAGCCAGGGTTTCAAGCCCTGCTCAAACCGTCTCGCCTTCCTCACCTCGGTATCCACTTGGTGTGGAGCGAACCTAGCCAGTTCATTGAACTTGGCAGCGTATTGGGGAACCGTCATTTCCCCTTGTTTTAGCTCTAAAAACCGCATCTCCATCCTTCCCTGCATGCTCGTGGGAAAATAGTTCTCGAAGAATATCTCCTTGAATCTATCCCACGTTAAAGTCGTTATCCCGACTCTAGCCTGATTGGCTTCCCACCAAAAATTGGCCTCTCCCTTCATCATATAGGTTGCAAAGGCAACCTTCTGGGCCTCATCAACATTTGCAATTACAAATGCCTTCTCTATTTCTTTAACCCACGTTTGGGCTTCGATTGGGTCCGTAGTTCCTTTGAACTCCAGCGGACCTACACTCTTAAAATCCTTAAAGGTAGTAGCTCGTGCTACTCCTGGATTTACGGGGATATTAGCCCCTGTTCTATTAAAGGCGGCTGTTAATAAATTAACAAACTCCTGCATCGCATTAACCGGACCTCCCTCCGGTTGATTTACGTCCGCACCTTGATTTCGTTGCACTCTTCTCGGCGGCATTTTGCCTGATACAATAAACACATTACATTATTATTCCTTTCTTTATTAGCTATCATTAATATAAAACAATAACTCCAAACATTCATAACTCATTGCTTTCCATAAAACGATCTTTATATACATTCTTTGTAGTATAATACTACATCGGTTACATACTCAGCCTAAGCTGATTACATTACTTTCCCGCTATCACTTTCCAAAAATTGGGATTTACAAAAGACTACCCTTTACTATACAAAAAGGGTTTTACATCACTACTACTTACCAAAAATATCTACAACCTATTCTAACCACCACTAAACTACATCTGCCTCAAGGCATTATTGAAATCTGCCTTGGCCAGACCTGCAATGATATCACGGCTAATAGTATGCCTCGTTTGCCCCACCTCCACCGGATATCCAGCTACCTGCTGCTGAAAATCCGTGTGAGAACTCCTATAGATATAGGACATCCTCCCTATTTTCTGCACTTTTGTCTTGAGCTCCTCCTTGAGTTCCAAGACCTCGTGCTTTAAATCCTGGACTTTGTCCTTAGCCAAAATCCTCTCGTCATGCTCCTGCTCCCACATGGACTCGACATCAGTCTTGTCCTCTATAAGCATTTGAAGCTCTGCCTTCAGCTCCTTAACCTCCTGACAGTAATGGATATTTCTATCCAACACTGACATAAACAGAGACATCATCGACCCCCCAGGAGCTATTTCTGCTGCTATAGCCACTGGGTTAAAGGAGACTGTCTCTACCTCCTCCTCTATCATCCCGTCAAATACTGACATGTAGTCAGCTTCTTCTGAGTCTTCAGACTCAATGATTACTACTTCTGTCTCTGCTGCTATAGGGTTCGGTACAACCTCTACTTGGTTCACCGACTCTACACTTATGGTCTGTTCATAAACAAACATCCCGTTTACTCCTGACATCTACATAAAACAAATGAGTTGATTAGTACACGTCAGTAGAATAATAAACATACATATCATAATCATAATGCATTTTTATAAGGTTATTTTCTTCTTGTATTTCTTTGATTCTTCCTAAGGTTATGGCTTAAGGTTTTAATTTCCCCCCCTTAAGTTTTATAACCTCTTGCTCTGATACCAACCTGTGACGCCCCCAAATCCGGGTCTCTTACAACCCGACAAATGGTGCTACACGGTACTACCATTCATTCCCACATTTCCTCAAATAATCACAAGAGGACTAATATAACTCCATATATATCAAAGTAATATTACATTACCCAGGTTCTTTGTAACCCATTCATCTGTTCTTGTCATAATATCAATATATTACAGACATTCTTCCTATACTATTACATAAGTATGCTACGGGTTCGTCTTCGCCTTGCATTTATCCTTGCCGGATCCTTCAGTCCGCTCGATCTTAGCTGTGTTCATATGGTTCAAGCAAGAGTGAGCATGGCTAGCTCAGCAAGTACTATAATTCTAATAAACAACATGCTTGAAACATAGAGCAAATATATATCTCCAGTAACTGAACAATAGTCACGAAGTACTATCGGTGATTCAAAATAGCACTTCATTTCCTTCAAAACGTTTTTCCATCAATATTCAGTAGAATAACAATTATGGCTCAAGATTATGAGCATACATAAGTTCTTTTGAAAAGGACATCCCGGCACTAAGTCCGTAAGTCCGGCATAGCTTACGAGCACTTCTGAGTGATCAGCTCATAGTACTCTATGTTGATCAACACTACATTCATTAAACGTGTATACGTTTAATTGTGGCAACCTCACGTGCCGGTCGTTAAACGACAAAAACATTTGAACATGCGTGGTCTTCGATTGAAAACCATACCAATATAACTCGGTAATTTACAAATCATGCTTGACAGCATCATAATATACATCTAGCCGGAAGAATTGGCTTAAGACTTCATCACTCTAGATTTCATGTGAAAGAGAACATGAATTACAAAGCTTGTCCAGACTGAACTGGAACAAGGGTTAGAATACTTGCCTTTGGTGACTGCTTACTGGTTAATACACGTACACTTTAAGTCTTTATGATTCTACAATTCATAATCATACAACGTACCATATTAGTTCATAATTAACCAAGTATGCTTTCTATTATACCTTACCCTTCATCTCAATGTAATTCTAGCTTAGTTTCATTATTAAGGGTTTCGGCTTTCATTACGTCATTCATATCCCGCTCGTCTTTGATTGATTATAAACATGCATTAGTGTATTACAAGCACCTTACAATGTCTTAATTATGTTGTGATTACATCACAATTCATTACTATTAATCCTTCTTTCTTTCTATACTTGGAACTCTTCTTCTCTATCTTCTTCCTTGTTCTGGCGCCGCGGCGCCACTAATTGGTCTTTGACTCGCGCTGCGGCGCGAGTTAGCAGTGTGTCATCCTCCGGCTTCGCGCTGCGGCGCGGCCAAGATGGCTTAGAGTCGCGCCGCGGCGCGGACTCTGGTCCTCAGAAAATTTTGTAGTTTTTGAAAATTTTGCTAACTTCCCGGACGCATAACTTCTTCGTTTTAACTCCGAATTGGTCCGTTCAAAAGCCTACGGTTCACAAATTTTATAATCTATGCGTTCATGCAAGAATTTTATCTATTTGACTTCATTTGCTAAAATTTGACCTATTAGTCCATTTTAACGAAAACGATAAACAGTTCGTGAACGTTCAACGCTCATTTCTTCGTTCTAAGTCGGAATCTGGTCATTTTCGAGTCCGCAACTCTATAATGACTACAATGACTTGTCTCCATTGAAAACCAACGTTTTCGACTTCCAATACAAAATATGACTTCTATTCCGAGACTTTCACGAATTCGACGTTAATCGTCTAATCGTGTAAAGTTCGTCAATTCAACCATACTAAGTGTTCTAAGTGGATTTTAACCAACATATCATCATTTCAAGTTATTTATTACACCAACTTATAATCAAAGTAGGTTTTGACTTATTTCCATAAGTCATTGACTTTCTCAACTTATGAACTAGAAATCTTCATACTCATGACTTACCAATAATTTAAGTTCTTCAATCAATGTTCTCATGTTATAAACAACATACTAACATCATATGACAAGTCCTTCATGATCTTAACAACTTATTAGGGTTCAAGTTGCTTATTCAACTTTATTCGGCTTAAGTTTATTCCTTATAACTTATTACATGTTATCCTCAAGCAATCCCCCTTCTCTATCAATCCTATCATAGAAAAGATATAGATAAAAGAAAATGAGTCTTACCCTTGAAGACTTCTATTTGCTTTGGAAACTATCAAAGGTTGAAGTGGCTTATAAGGGCTTTAGTGACTTATTCTCTCTACCAAATAAGTAGCTTATATGCTTGAGAGGAAAGTGTTGGATGATAACAAAACAACCAACAAAAAATGAAATGAACTTGGTATTTATAGGCCACCAAAGCTTGGGGCAAAATGGACAATAATCAATCCCACCTCCTCATTCCACCTCCTTACTATTCATAACTTAACCTTCAAGTCTTCTTGCTAGCCACTTCTTTTACTTGCTCACCACAACACTTGGTCATCACACTTAATCCTTGCCCATCAAGACTACCCACTTCCTCACTTGGTTTGACCCAGGGGTCAAGGCTTCACCTTGGGCTTGGTTAATTAATCCAACTACTTTCCTATTGGGCTTGAGTTACAATAGATTGGGCTTGTGATAATCATACACTTGGGCTTCTATCAATAAACTAGAAATCCCACAAGTCCATTATCTTAAATTCAATAACTTAACATACATATCCTACGTATAATTCTCGTATGCTATCTCGTATATTAATTCGAAATATACGATATCTCGTTCTTCGTACATAATAATATAATACGTCGTATTATACCTCCATTCCTTACTCCATATAATGTTTACACATTATACGATTACAACTTCATTCTTTTAACGCTTAATAACCTAACTATCTCAAATTAGGTACGCATGCGAAATATTTCATTTTCCATACTTAGATTATTATTACATAATCGATATCATCTCGATATTATAACATTACGTATTTCTCGGAAGTTCAAAAATAATTCCCGAGCAGAAATTGATGAATAGTGTTTTTCGGAAAATTTATCAGAAAACTTTTATTTTCGTTTTAGAAATTCAAACACTTTAATTCTCCCACGTAGTTAAAATACTACTACTTTACGACGTTTCTAGGTTATAGAACGACATCCATCATCTCAACACGCAATAATAATAAATAATATTATTTTATTCATTATTAAAAGAAATTACAAAATGTTCAATTTTCTGGGGCGTTACAAAATCCATAGTAATGTGTTCCCACTTCCATTCTGAAATTTTAAGTGGTTGCAATGGACCTTTAGGTACTAGATGCCCTGCTTTGACTCGTTGACAAGTTAGACACCTTGAGATAAATAACGCTATCTCTCTCTTCATATTGCTCCACCAAAATGTATGACGAAGATCACGATACATTTTGGTACTCCTAGGATGGATTGCAAATGGTGTGTTGTGCGCCTCCATCATGATTTTATACTTTAAATCAGGGTCGTTAGGAACACAAAGTCTGGAGTTGACTCAAAGTATTCCTTCTTCATTGATTCTTGCTTCCGGCATAACACCTTCTTGTTCTTTCTTCCTCATACGCATCAGCTCCAGGTCTGTAGCTTGAGTAGCTTTAACTTTATTGATTAAAGTTGGTTCTACTCGTATATTCGCCATCATCACATGGGTCCCTTGAGTCTTTAATTCTATCTCCATCCTTTGCAAGTCATACAAGATAGGCCTTTGCGTTGACAATAACGCACTTGTACCCGCATATGATCTTCTACTCAATACGTCAGCTACCACATTTACTTTTCCAGGATGGTATTGGATGGTATGCTCATAATCTTTCAACAGTTCAAGCCAACGTCGCTGTCATATGTTGAGTTCCTTTTGAGTGAAGAAATATTTGAGGCTTTTATGATCCGTAAAGATCTTCACTTTCTCCCCATACAAGTAATGCCTCCAAATTTTAAGTGCGAAGACAACAGCTGCATACTCTAGATCATGAGTAGGATAATTCCTCTCATATTCTTTGAGTTGTCGAGAGGCATAGGCTATGACTTTTCCATGTTGCATAAGAACACATCCCAGTCCTTTGCCCGAAGAATCACTGTAGATGACAAAACCCTCCGAGCTAGATGGTATTGTCAGAACAGGTGCTGAAATGAGTCTCCTCTTGAGTTCTTGAAAACTCTTCTCACATTCCTCGTTCCAACCAAATTTTGTATCTTTCCGAGTCAGCTGAGTTAAGGGAGTAGCGATTCAAGAAAACCCTTCTACTAATCTCCGATATTAACCAGCTAAGCCGAGAGAGCTACGTACTTTGGTCACTGATTTAGGTTGTTCCCAGCTTTGAATGGCTTCAATCTTTGCCGGGTCAACAGATATTCCATGACTTGATACCACGTGCCCAAGGAATGCTACTTTCTCAAGCCAAAACTCGCATTTCTTCATCTTGTCATAAAGCTTATATTCATAAAGCTTTTGGAGTATCAGCCTCAAGTGTTGCTAACGATCTTCGTGGCTTTTGGCATAAATAAGGATGTCATCAATAAAGACGACCACAAAGTGATCCAAATATTCCTTGAATACTCGGTTCATCATATCCATGAAGGCAACAGGAGTATTATTCAATCTAAAAGACATGACTAGGAATTCATAATGCCCGTATTGAGTTCTGAAAGCCGTCTTTGGAATGTCATCGGTTCTAATCTTCAATTGGTGATATCCGGAATGAAGATCAATCTTTGAAAAGAATTTGGCTCCTTGCAACTGGTCAAAAAGGTCATCAATACGTGGCAATGGGTACCTATTTTTGATGGTGACGTGATTCAACTCCCGATAATCAATACAAAGTCGCATACTCCTATCTTTGTTCTTCACGAACAGAACATGAGCACCCTATGGAGACGTACTAGAACGAATAAAGCCAATGTCTAGCAATTCCTGCACTTGGGTCTTTAATTCATGAAGTTCAATAGGATCCAATCGATATGGGGCCTTGGAAATGGGTTTTGTACCGAGTTTAAGGTCGATACAAAATTCAATTTCAGGCTCTGGGGGTAGACCAGGAAGTTCTTCAGCGAATACGTCAGGAAATTCCTTAACAATAGAAATATCATTCAAAACTGATGTATTTTTGTTTAGATCCGTAACATGAGCTAAGAAAACTTGACATCCGTTTTTAATAAACAAATAACTTTATGGCTTGAGATGACAGTGATTGATTTTAATGGTTTAGTTGCTTGAATTCGCATAATAGGTTGTTTAGGAATATGAAAGCTAACAACCTTATGAAAACAATCAATTTATCATGATGAGTAGTTAACCAATCAATCCCTAGAATTACGTCAAATGCAAGTATTTTTAATGAAATAAGATCGACAGGTAATGTGAGGGTACCGATTTGAACCAAACAAGACTTATAAACAGTGGATGTAATGAAGGTTTCTTCCAATGGAGTTTCAACAGATAAGTCGAAGTCTAATTTCTCCGGAGTCAAATTTAAATGTTGAGCGCAAGTAGGAGAAATAAAAGAATGGGTAGAATTGGTATCAAATAAGGTATATACTTCACTAGAATTTATGATAAGCTTACCCGTGATGACCTCATTTGGGTTCCTTGCTTTCTGGGAGGTCACGACACATGCTTTCCCTTAAACAACTGGTTTTATCTTGTCCGGGACGGCCTTTGCTGCCTCCATCCCAACTGGACTTGTCTTCGATGCACGAAAAAATTGGGCCAGATGTCTTTCTCTTCCACAATTGTAACATGCTTTGGAGGGCATCATACAGTTTGGACTGATCTGTCCCTCCCCTCCACATTTTGAAGCATATGATAGGTGGTCGTTCTCTTTCCTTAACGACAGGAGCTGATACTGGCGTCTTTCAATCATTGTTGAATCTTCTTTTCTTGAAATGTCCATTCTTATTGTTTTGGCCATGATTACCACCGAAGTGGTTACTATTTCTGGCATGTTGATTCCCTCCACACTTATTGTCACCGCTTCGATGACTGCTATCACTGGTATTATCATTTTGTCGGCTGCTCTCTTTTGGTTGGGTTGACTCATTGTCGTGCTCCAATAATTGAGCCCTATTAACAACATCTGAATACAAACACAATTTATGAGAGATAAGATATTGACGTATCTCTGGTTTCAAACCTCTTAGAAACATTCGCGTCATTCTCTCCTCATTATCAACCAAATGGGATGCAAATCGGGACAGCTCGGTAAACTTGGCTTCGTACTGTGACACGGTTATGTTGTTTTATTCCAGTTTAATAAACTCTACCTCTTTCATATGATGAATACTTTCAGGAAAGTACTTGTCGTTGAACAGTTCTTGGAACTTCTCCCAAGACATCTTCAGTGCGGCAGGTTGAGTACGCTTTACAGATTCCCACCAGTAATCTGCCTCTGCCCGCAACATGAAAGTGGCAAAGTGAACATTTTGATCCTCGGAGCAACCCAAGACATCAAATATCTTGTTGATCTGCTTTATCCACGTCTCCGCCTTAAGTGGTTTTGGCTCTCTAAAAAAATCCGGTGGTCCCAGCTCCTTGAACTGTTTGGCGGTGACCGCCCGAGAGTTGCCAATGTTTCCACCTGCATTTTGGACAGGATTTTCTCTCACCTGATGTTGCATGAATTGCATGAAGCCTCAGAACATTCCATCGTTCATCATTTGGTCAGTGTTGTTGTTTGGATGAGGATTATCACCTTCCTGATGCACATTGTCTTGGTTATTGATCTGTGGAGACTCAACGGTCTCCTGTGCTTCATTGATGTTCTCAACATTCTCGGATGCAATTTTTAAACACTGCCACAAAACAAAGGTTAATTAACATATCAAATATTATCCCTATACTCTGACCGACCAATTAAATACCAAATAAACATAGGTAGGTCATACTAGCAAAGGAATTCCCCGTCTCTCCCCTACTAGTTCTTATCTCACATCTCAGCCAGGGATCATATCCCTAAGCTTTGATACCAACTGTGACGCCCCCAAAATAGGTATACATCACTCATCTTGAGTCGCTAAATACAACTTAATTATACAACAGTCGTGTAAAATACGACAAAATATATGCTGTGAGTTTTAATACAAATATTGTCTTCTAGACAATATCCACTCTCAGAATAAGTCCTCATTACATTTATTATCACACTATTTAACAGAATAGTGAGGACTACTAATGCTATAATCTGGACCATCACTCCGTTCCCCGACTAGTCCCGGCTACGTTCTCATTTCCTGAAGAGAACAGTGAAAGAAAGGGTGAGCTCAACTAGCCCAGTAAGAAATATTATGACTAAGATAATGCAGAATAAATTATCATTAGTCCTCAATAGTGTTAAACATATAAAATACAGTAGACATCAATTTTAACTGCAGCAGAACATGCAATCTATTAAAAGAGTCAAGTAGAGAATAAAATCTACTATCTTTTATGATTTAAAAAGGTTTTTCATCACTTTTATCGCTGAGACTCAGCTTAATAAATAATTCACATCATTCCTGCAGTACGGCCAAGGATATTAATTAGGGTCACGACCACAAATTATCCATGCACTACGGGCCAAGGATATTTGTGTATTCATCAATGGTCATGATCATGCCAACAACTGTCCATCAATACACTTCTGGCCAATGAGGACTTTTACCACATCATTTGTAACATTACGGTCATGATTACACCCAATAATCCCTGGTCATAATCATACCAAGTCCATCTATGCACTACAGGCCACAGATGACTTTCAAAAATAATATAAACATGAGGATGATGACAATGATATAATAATTCAATAAAACAAGTTCAAGAATTAATTTATTCAGGAACTAATAACGTCCAAATTGTCAACATGATACTTCTTTGTAAAGTAAAATGCAAGAATGCTTAGAAGAATATTTCCATGAAAAGATACTGGATGAAGCGCAAATATCAATAATATTCCACTAATTTCATGGAGTGTTGAAGTCAAAACTTTAACCAACTGAGTATAATAAAGAATTGAATAACAGAAGAAATCACCATACATGCGATACTTCGCATAGACAAGTTATTCCATCAGAATAATAAATAACGGAACCAGGTCAGGCGTAATACGCATCGACAGGATATTCCAACAGAATAATAAAGAATGGAATACAACAAAAATCACCATGCATGCGGTACTTCACATAGACAGGTTATTCCAACAGAATACTAAATGACGGAACCAAGTCAGGTGAAATTCTCACCAACAGGATGTTCCAACAGAATAATAAAGATGGAACCAGGTCCGGCGTAAAACATAGACAAGATATTCTAACAGAATAATAAAGAATGGAATACAGAAGAATTTCACCAAGTATAGGGTAGCCCGCATATACAGGTTATTCCAACAGAATAATAAAGATGGAATAATAGAAGTTCTCTTCATGAATACAAAAGAAATAATACCCTTACCGTAAAAGAAAATTATTCCGACTGGTAGGGCGAGGATATTCTTTAAGAAAACTTGCACTACACTCAAAGCTTATAGAAGAAAATTCTCTAAAATTTCTGGTGTGTTTTAAATTCTAACTAAGCATCCTATTTATAGGAGAATTGAAGGGGCACTGTGAGGAATTATCACGGACGCAACATGAACAATTTTACAGCTGTCTATTAATAATCACGGATGAAAATAATTGCATGAAAAACAAAAAAAAACTATTATATATATATATATATATATATATATATCTATAATTACATATCAATACCATCATTCTCCACCTACCACTTTTCATCACTTTTGTCCCTTTTTTCTAATCTGCACATGTTATATATGTATATATATATATATATAAATCTCCCACCGCCATTAATTAATTTATAATAAAACAATCAACATTAACTATCAACCATTCCACTTTTCCACCAAAACCCACTACCACACACACATTCCTACACACACGTAAACACACACACACACACACATATGTCCAATATATATAATACGTATATATATATACTTTATAACTTCCTTCCGATAATTTTGAAAAATGAGTGAGTGGAAATCAAAATAATAAGTAACAAAATACCTCATAAAAATTACCTCAATATTTTTAACAATATTTATCATCATTATTATAATTCACAATATTAATCAACCATGTCATTCCCAGGAAAGAGGGGGCTTTCCAATAAGGATTTCTCCCTATTGGTGCGCAATTAGGTGACCAAACCTCTCCTTGGCAGAACTTCTAGACATTGTTAATATTGCAAATAATAATATTAATAACTCTGTCATCTCAATTATTGATTTAATAATATATAAAATATCGACAATAATTGAATCAAATAACGTGAGATATTATGCAACAATTACTATAGCAATAATTGAACAAAACTAAGTGACTTCTCACGTAAGCATTAATAATCAATACCGTGTGCTACTATGCAACCACGCGTATTACTGTACTTTTACTACTGAGTAGTTCAACAGTATTAACGGTAAAACTTTCGTCGTTATTTTCATAAAATGTTTTTGTCGTTTTCTCAATCTGACAATAATTCCGTTGTGGGGTCCACCAATGATTGTGCCGTCGTACGAATATTCTCTGTTAAAACGAATATTCTTCGACCAATCGAATATAATATAACAACTTGCGTACTTTGCAAAATTTATAAATATTACCCACAACTATAACATTATATCAAATTCATTCCATAATATTTAAAAATGATAATTATAGAAATTAATCTTTATTCATAAAAGTTGGGGTCTTACAATAATAATATGAATAACTTTGTCGTCTCAATTATTGATTTAATAATAGAACATATTATGCAAATGATACTGTGACAATAATTGAATCAATAATATGAGATATATGATGCAACGATTACTGTAGCAATAATTGAGTATAGCTGAGTGACTTCTTACGTAACCATCAATAATCAATACCGTGTGCTACTATACAACCACGCGTATTACTGTACATTTACTACCGGGTAGTTCAACAGTTTTAACGGTAACACTTTCGCCGTTATTTTTATAAAATGATAATTCTGTCATTTTCTAACTATGACAATACTTCCGTTATGGGGCCCACCAATGATTGTGTCATCGTACGGATATTCCCTGTAAAAATGAATATTTCCCGACCAATCGAATATTATATAACAACTTGCTTACTTTGAAAAATTTATAAATATTACCCACAACTATAACATTATATCAAATCCACACCATAATATTTTAAAAAAAATATTTCAAGAAATTTAAATCTTTATTCATAAAATTTGGGGTCTCACAATACATATTAACCCATCAACAAAGATTTCTCCACTTAAAATTAATTAAACCTTGGTAAGCTTATGACCTATTTCAAACCTCTTTCCAGATGTTATCTTCAACCTAAAACTTGGATGGAGAAAAAGTTTGTTAGCATTTGAGTTTCGAACTTCAGTGTACTTTCTCTCTTCTCCTTTTTAGGTAGAGTATGGCCTCTTAATAGAATGCAGTTATAGTGTATAAGGCGATGCAATTATGATGTACACATTTATACTGTTGAGGAACAATACCTTTACATTGTCAGTTTCTTGACAGTCATTTATCTTGATATACTGAGGTTAGGCATTGATGTGCATACTTTTTCTTTTACTTCTGACAACTTGTTGCTCTAGTTGTCCTTTGATCAATCAGTCATAGTCTTGAAGATGTAGGCTTAGAGAATTTTGACATCTTTAGTTCTTTGACAACCTTGAGTCCTCAAGGTTCATATCCAACTGTTGGTTGGCCAAATATAGATTTGAGAGATTCTTCTTTCTTCTCTAAATGAGTACTTCTTAGCACATGTGGCCTTTTCATCTTTCGGTCTGGTGGATGCTTGACTATTTGCTATTGATGCCTCTTGAGCTCCTATATATGCTATTTAGACTGCATGATTGATTGTGGACATGAATTGGTCTTGCTGCTATAGCATTTAAGAACATGGACCAATCTGAACAGCTTCAGGTGTATATACACATTTACCTGTACATAATATTTACAACTTTTGAGCTCATCTGCATTTACAAGTGAATTACAACTAAACTAAGTTTAGAACAATGTTTGTGCCTAGAATCAGACTCAAAGCGATTAGCTTTTGAATATAGCATGACAACCAGCTCTGATACCAATTGTTAGTTCCCAGTAGGCACATAATAGATCTAGAAGGGGGGGGGGGGGGTTGAATAGATCCTTTTTAATTTCAAATACTTTTCCCTTTTATTTTGTATTGCTAATGAATTAACATATGACAAACATTAGAATCTTTTCAAACACAATGGAATAAGTAAAAGATCCCCTTCATTGATATATTCATAATCATACATACATTGTTCTTAGAGTTAATTAAGTGGTAAGCAGTTAATACATTCATAGCAGTTAGGAACATAATGTAAATGACATAATGTAAAAGACACAAGGGATTTTAAGTGGTTCAGAGACTCAAGCTCCTAATCCACTCTTCTGGTTTCAACTAGTAGGATTTCCACTAAGGAAGGGCAGCACCCTGAATCACTAAGATTCCTTCAAGGCCAGCATCCTTGGAAATTCAGTTCACTAAGAACTCTTCACGGCCAACAGCCTTAGAACTCCTCTAGTTCCCTAGGAACTCTTCAAGCCCATTAGGATTAAAACTTTGTTTAGTCCCTCCAGACAAGAACCCCTCAGGCCCTGGCTTCTTATTGTTGTAGTTATTGTTGTTGTTGTTGGTGCTGAGTTGCTAAGATATCTTTAAGCTTAGACATCTTATGTACTCAGCAGCTTGGCATATTCCTCTTGGCATTCTGCTTGGAGTCTGGACTACATCTTCTTTGGTGCAGCTGATCTTTACTCTTTTCTGCTCATCTTCATCTGATGTCAGCTGTGCACCATCACCAGCTAGATTTGCTAAGTCTCTGAGCTTTTGGTAGACTTCGTCTGGCACTTAACAATCCTTGAACCATTCTTGAATGCTTTGCATACATGATTCTGCATCTGTTCATTTTTAGCCTTTGGTTCATGGTGATATGTAGAGTGGCTTTCTTGATCTTCTTTGTACTCTGCCACTTTTCTAAATGCTATCTTCTTGTTTTTCTCGGCTCTCAGCTTAGCTGCCATCTTCAGTGGCATTCTCATCTTTGTTGAGTAAAGCTCTAATCTGTTTAAGTCATTCTTCAAAGTTACTTCACTTCCACCTATGTAGTCTCACTGTCACTGAGACTTTTTCTATTAATCTCTGGTGGAACTCGTAGAGTAAACGATAGCATTCCAACAACTTAACGATTTGCAACTTAGCAATCATCAACAAGTCTTGATCTTTGAAGCTTTGTTGATTTATACTCCTTCCCAATCTTCCCGTTGGAAAGTAGCCATTAAAAGATTTTTGAATTACTTCGCAGATCTCGAGTTATTTGGTGTAGATTGTAGATGTGACATGACATCCCCTTTTCTGACTTTCTGACACTGCAGTCTACTATTTTACCTACACTGTCAGAGATGTCACTTTGATGTCTCGGGCAGGTAGTCAACTTTATTTCTTCCTTCTGATTTCTCGATCAGAGGTTGTCCTTTTGCATCGATGCTCTTAAATAAGCTCTATTCGACCATTAATCTTTAGATTGAACCGTTGCTAATGCTTCAACCTTTAAACAACCAAACTCTACGATTCTGATGCATACCTTCTTGGACTCAATCGTAGTTCTAGTTGATTGGTAGAGACAACACCACGATCTTAAAGAGTGTTGATTGGATCTTTAATATATATCACCTCTTTCTTTTCTTGAGCAGTGCTTTAATACTTCTGTTTGCTTTAACTGCTCATAGATACTGATGGCTTGACTCTTTATTCTGGCCCCTTCGTAATAGCAAGACAATTCAAATTTGTGGTGTGTCCAGCTCGCTTTCTCCTTGTGATCTCCCGCTCACTTATCATCAATAGACTGACCCAATGCTTAATCACTTTAGCCTTATTCTTCAGAGGCTGATAAATATCTTCGTGTACACTCCATCAGTTCCTTCTTCATTTGGCTGACACTACAATTCTGGTTGACTTTAAGATTATCCTCTTCTATTTTCTTGACAGCTACTGTACTTGCTGACTTTCCTCAGTTAGTTACTGAAGTCTTCTTCTGATCAACTTGTGGAAGACTTCATCTCGAATAGTTTCACAACCCAATCTGGATGCTGATTGAGTTGGTGCTTAGATATCTTCTGTTAGCTTACATGCCATTCGTTGAGTGCTCTCTGGTTTCCTTTAGGTGGGATGTATCTTTGCAGTACCAACCATAGGCTTCGTTCCTTTGGATAATCTGGGAGTGCTCAATTGTTGAGAATCGTGTTTGCTCTACGATTCTGCCTTGGCATTGTGAGCACATCTGTTGAAGTCTCAGTTCTACACTCTACGATTCAGCTTCGGCTATGTAGACACTACAACTCCGCGATCAGATCTTGACACTCTACTATTTCTTTCGTTGTGCTTGTTGTCTCATCTGATCTTGCTCGACTACGATCTCTGCCTCTGATACAATCAGTAGACTCTACGACTCTGAGTGTAGTCTATGATTCTTGACTTGGCTTTGGCAGATGCTCGGTCGGCTCGTAGACAAGCTGTCTCTTCGATTCTGAACATGACTTTCTCAGCAGACTAGGACTCTGAGGAAGTTCTCCTCGACACACTACGATCCTTCCTCGTCTCTCCTGGCAGTCTACGAACTCCAATATCTACTATCTTACAGACTACGATTCTGCCTTGATAGCTCTCTAGTTTTTCTTGACTCTCCTGGCAGACTACGATCTCTGGTACAGTGCTCGACGATCAGACAAGCCTATCTATTACATCATAAGATCAACCTAACAAGCTTGATCTTTCTATATTTATAGTCCTTGTACATCATTTCTTTTTAAGGACTTTACGAAGCTGTTTGCTTAATGTAGGATCATCCTAACATATTTGATCAGTTCATTCTAAGTCCGTGTACATATGTTCCTATTATCTATCAAAGGACTTTACAGCTTTTCTTAATGCAAGTATACTTGCATATTCATTCATATATATATATATATCATAATTAAATCATATATAAATAGGAATATCATTCACATGCTTATTCCTAACAGTTTTATTTAAAGCAATGGTGATCAACTAGTTTGCTCCGCAAGATAAAGCGTTCAATAAAGGATATAGAAGAGTCTAACTTTCTAGAATGTTAACAATATTCAAAAGAGTTCAAGGTAGTTGAATAATGAATCATTTTTAATAACAATAATTTTCTTGAATTCCATACTGGATAACATATCAAGGATGAAAGAGAAATTCTTTTGAATATTCAATAATATTCATTTGATTAAGAAAAGCTTACAATACTACAACAATATTCAATAAAGTGGGATATTCCTAGATTACATGCTAAGTGATCAAAAATGGATCAAGAACTAATAGAGGAATTATCAGTTAATTAAAATTGAATTACCTCAAGAGTATCAGTTAATCATAAAGATTAAATTATACTCTTCTGCGAGTACACTAAGTGATCAGCCTCATTGTACACGTGATTATGTATAATACTCAAAAATAGCGCAAGGGTCGGATGTCCGACAATAAAGTTACCCTTTTTTATAAGGGTTGTTCATCTCAGTCTTACATCATGAGTCCGTACCACAACAATATGGCTTGGATTGAATTCAAAGAAATGCTAAAGATTTCAACATATAATATCCATATTGATCTAGCCAAAATAAATGGTTTTGATCTTTCAATAATAACTTAGTTCAAATAATAGAACGATTCATCAATTATTAGTCTAGCCGAAACAAATAGCTAAGACATGACTTATAAACAGTTCATATAACGATCGAGAAATTTATAATTTAATTTAAATATTTATGGAATTAAATAAATATTTTAAATAATTTATTTATTGAGGAAAATAAATAATTGATGAATTATGGTGAATTAAATTGATAATTTTATTTGATGGATTTAATTTAAGGAAAATAATTAAATTAAATCAATTGCTTAATCTTTAAGAAGATAATTAAATTAAATGAATTGTTTAATTTAATGTAAATAAATAAATTAAATAAAGTGATATTTCTAATTTATTAATTAAATTAGATATATAATTATTTATTAATTATAAGTATAATGATAATAATATTTTTATTATTATGAGATTATTTAAATTAATTAGAGTGTGACACAAAATAACTATATAATATAAATAATATAATAATAATTTAATTTGGGGGAAAAAGGTGTTAGCCAAACAAGGCCTTGTGGCCTTTAGCTTATTCAACTGACGCAAACCTGTTGTGTTTTTACTTGACGTTAGTGGGGAAGTGGGAGTTAGTATATTTCGACGCGTTTATTTTTTCTTAAGGCTAAGTTCAGAGAAGGGTCTAGTGAGAAGGAGAAATAACAGAGAGTGAGGAGAGCTTGGTAGGAGAGTTTTCTCTATAAATTGTGCTAAGAAAATTGGAGTATCAAGGGGGAGAGCAATTCCTTGTCATTCTTCTTCTCATCAATCAAGGATTAAAGGTATAATCTAGTCCTAATTCTAACTCTTAGTTTTGTAATATCTATTCTCTATAACTTGGAATTTTGTTGGATTAGGGTTTGAATTGTTGATTATACGGATATATAATCTGATAATTATCATACATAGGTAATCCTTAGTGATCAAATTCATGAATTTGGTTTGTGGAAATAAAATTAAATAATATAAGTGTTAGTATTCTTATAATATGGCTTAGAAAGTACAAATTTTCATGATCAATACATGTCATAATATGTAATTTGTTGGTGGATTGTGATAATATATTAAGAAACGAAAGCAACGAAGTTTAAATGATAATAATTGATTAAGAAATGAGTTCGTGGCGATCAAATTCGTTAAAAGTATAAAATGAGGAAATATGGAAAAATTATTGTTTTGATTCCTCAAAATGGTGTTTAGATAATGTTTTTGTATATAAAATGGTGTTTAGCATGTTTAACTATAATATGGAAAAGGGTTAGATGTTGAAGTTAGGAGATTTTCTGTAGAATTGGGATTTTAGGCCAAAGTAGAGTCTGATTTCGAGATTCTGTAAAAAATTGGAACTGAGGCATCGCGTGGTTCTCGCCTGGGCGCGCAGCATATGGGCGCGGGCGCGCTGCGTCGTGCGGTTATCCCGTGTATTATTAGCGCGACCACGCGAGTAGCCAGTCACAGACAGTGAAGTCTGCTTAATTGCATGTCATGCGTAGCAGACTTGGGTTAATTTAGCATGCATGTTAAGGATATTAAAACATAAAGTGGACTACAATAACAGATTATAAGGTGTTGTAATACAAAGTGTAAAAGAGTTTTAGGTGATTATTAATTGAGTTATATAATGAAACTAAAAGTGATGTTTTCAAAAGTTAGAAATGAACGAGTAAGTTATGTTGGCTTGTATTGTGATTTCAGATTCGTTAAGTATGCTAACCTAAATGGTTAGGTGATAGGTTAGGGTTATGACCTAAATGATGGTTTAATATCCATAGTGTTAATATTCATACAACTAATTGTTGTTGCGATTATAATGATATGTGTAAGGTAATTGGAGATTATTTTACACTTGTGTAGCTTACAAACAAGCAAGTTCCTAAACCTTAACTCTTTACATTGAGCAAGCTATCTAACTTCATTCTTTTCATATTGAATGCATGTTCCCATTCCTAAATTGTTATTGTACAAGTTCCTAAAATTCTTGTAAGGTTGAACAAGCCTAGTTTATCTTGAGTATGTTTGTGCAAGCTCTTGTAACCTAATTCGTTACATCGAACGAACTTTAATTTCCTTATTATCATTCGAAGCATATATTGTTCTAATACATTGATTCATAGAAGATTTGTAGTAGCCCCGAATCCGGGCCCCAAATCACCGCGGATCCGACATACTATTTCTTTCACTAATTGCGGAAGATATAAACATAAATTGTTTATACAATACATTACACACTTATCCCCAAGGCCGAGTAACCTTAACTTAAACACCATATATAAACTTTCTAACATATAACACATTTATCAAACTATACTATTACAAAATAGTCGCACATTTAACCCAAGTAGAACTTGACATTAACCTTTTCTTGTATCCAAACACGTTCGCCTTATCTGCAATATTTTATCATGATATAGCAAGGGTGAGCATGAAAGTTGCCCAGCAAGTTTAAATACAACAATATAACGATATATCATTATTGAAGAGTATGAATAATAAGCTGACTATAATTCATCAATATAGTTGAGAATTATCACGAACAAATTTTTGACTGAACAAGTTTTAAACATGAACAAACATTTCTGAACCAACTGGTAATGAAGGTGATCAGCCTTTCATACCTGACTTATACATGCAATATGTACAGAGTATAATTTTTATGGAAATCAACAATGATTAACCATAAGATTGAATAAAACACTCTTATTAGAGTTAAGTACAAAGAAACTTGCCTGAACCGTTGATTACCGTAACGCAATTTATAACGCTTTATCCGAAGACCTAATATTAATAATATAGATCTCCAATATTAGAATAATATCATCACAGTAATATACTGTTATATTTATACACACATAATAACCTAAACACATAGCACATAACCCTATCAGTCTTTACAACACATAAGACATAGCATCAAGTCAAACAATTGCAGTCTGAGTTGAAACCGACATAATTTATTTAATACAATAATTAAATAAATAAATACCTTTTATACTCCAAAAATATTAAATATTTTCGAAATATACTTAAAATAGTTAAAAACTATTTTTCAGACTTTAAAATAATTTTTCATAATTTATTATAATTTTTAATAATTAAAAACCATTTTTTTCTAATTTTTAATTAATTTTCTGTAATTTCCGAAATTAAGCGTCGCTAAAGGGGCCCTATAGCGACAGAACCGTCGCTATAGGTGTTCTTGGTGTTCTTCAGACCTTCATAGGCAGTTACAAGGTTACTACTTTGACCATCAATAAATCTAGGATCACATTATTTCTAGGCTGGTAGACTGTATTAAGACTGTAGTATACGTGTAGCACTACAACTGGAATCAAGTTTCATGGCAATACTACATCACAACAGAAAGATATCGGCCTCTAAAAATCATGTCAGGCTTGTTCTTCATTTTCTGGGTTACCCAAAAAATGAAGAACAGTCCATGGTCCCTACTTTGAGCCTTTCAAACTTTGCCTTCTGGGGTCGGTTGTTGTGATCTATTGGTTCAAACTTGTAGTCGAGATGACAAGGTACAATCTCATAACTTCAAATCATAACCACAACATCCCATATGACAGAAACGATCTAGTCAACGCTTGTCAGAAAATTCGGCTGTTGAAGGTTCTGGGTTTTCCAGAACTTCAACAAAACAGACGGTCAACCATGGTTTGACGACAAATATAAACAATTATGTTATCAATAAAGGTGATATAATAACATGGTTTAGTAGTTCATATACCAGTATATAACATCCAATCAATAACACGGCCAAAAACATAAAACACAAGCAAGATCCAGGGTCTAGAAATCCTTGTCAGATAACACGATGGGTTCTGGGTTACCTAGAATTCAGTTTCTGTGAATGGTCAACGTGGTTTGACCGAGCATAAATGATGAGCTAGACTAGATCTAACCCTGATTCCAGTTTTAGATCAAAGTCCTCACGTCATAGAACAGATTCAAAACAAAAAACACCCTAAAACAATAGCACACAATGATCTAAGGCCTCTGACTTTAGACTGTCAGGCCATTTTTTTTCATCATTTCCAGATTTCTTAAAAAAATAGATCCGAGCACTTTGATGTTATGGATCTATGATCCAACAACCCAGATCTCTAATTGACACCTTATTGCACATATTTAACCAACAAACAACAACATTAAACATCAAAATCATAGATTTGCAAGGTTAGGGTTTTTATACCTTTTATGCTTTGATTTTGATTTATGATCTTCTGATTCTATTCTTAAGTGATCTAAAGCTGAATAAGTGACTGATCTACTATAATATTTCGGAGCTTTGGGATAGAGAGAGAGTTGGTGAGAGTTGAATAAAAATTAAGCAAATTTGGTGAACTTTCTCTCTACTATTTCTTTAAATAAGGCTTGATTAATTGAATGTTGCTGATCCAAGGGCAAGATAGCTGGATATAAAAGTCATATGCTAGGCTAGGGTGGTTCACCCACTTCACTAGGACAAATCTTACAAGAAATCTTCAATTATGCACAAAGGGGCAAAATAGTCATTTATCAATTAATTTTAATCGCATTTTGGACATTGGCCAAACCCTTAGGGTTTAGGGTTTGGTTGATTTAGGGTTTAGAGTTTAGCATTTTAGGGTTTAGGTTTTAACCCTTAACTTTGCAAATTTAATTACTAACATTTCCGAATTTCGGTTATAAAAATAGAAAATTAATATTTCTAACTTATAATTAGAATTTTCTAATTATATAAAAATTTCTTAATCATAAATTCATTCTTGCTAATTAGGATTAGCATTTCCTAATTACAATTGCTAATAAAGTAATTACGGTCAAAATGGTCATTAGGGTTCAAAACCCTTGAATTAGGGTTTCTAATAGAAAAATTATTTTTCTAATTTAGAAATTAAATATTCGTAATTAGATTAGGGTTTTCTAATTACTCATAAATAAAAAAAAAATTAGGATTAGGATTTCCTAATTAACATTGCTAATATAGTAATTAAATCCATAACTGAGCATTAGGGTTTCTGACGAAACAATTAGGGTTCTAAAAATTGGAAATTAGGGTTTGCTAATTAATTAACCTTTGCCCTAATTAGTAGTATAATTAATACCACATAAACATTATAATTATCCTTTCTATTCCCAGATTAGGGCTTTATTTTATTAGAATCTAAAATTAGGATTTTCAGATCTGGTATTAGGGTTTTTCTAATTATCAAATCGGGTTTCAAATTCAGAATTAGGGTTTTGTAATCAATTTGTTAAGATTAACCCTAATTAGTCCTATAATTATTTACACTTATGCCATTAAGTTCCCAATTTAGGGTTTTTAATATCTGAATTAATGTTTCGGATTCCCGGAACTGAAACTAGGGTTTCCAGAACCAATTTTCTAGGGTTTCTTATTAATCGTTAGGATTTTCTAACCGAACGTTAAAGTTCTTAATATATTCATAGGGTTTGTTACAGATATCGTTTATCTGGTCAACCCTTCACCCTTAACCACATTCTGAACTCAAACATAACCATAAACACAAAACGAATTCACATAAATCCTTAATCCTGAATAATTCACCTAAATCCTTCACCGAATTTTAAAATCCCCAAAATTCAATCCCAATAACATCAAACGCATACACTTATTTTCTGTCTAGGTTTATTATTTGACCTTAAATCAATCATTTAAGATTTTAATAAATTGCCCAAATTCTCGGGTTATCACATTCACCCCTCCTTATAAGAATTTCGTCCCCAAAATTCACCTAACACCTTACACCTTGCACCCTACACCATTCACACATATCACATGCTACCTAATACACCACTCACAAGAGTAAAAGTTTTCAAATTGTGCTGAGGGGTCATATAGACCTTGAACACATTTAGTTTTAACGGTAGTGATCATACCGCAAAACAATACATTACTTGGTTTGTTTACAATCACAAAGAAGGTAAACTACCGTTGCTAGTACTTTAGGTGATTAGCCTATCGTACTCGTACGTCATGCATAACGTATTAAATCATTTTAGTGAATATTTACGCTACTAGATTGGATTATTTATCCAAACATTATCGTTCACCTCAGTCTTATCATAGGATTCCGCACCAAAACAATTTGGTTCGGGAAATTCTTTCAATAAACACTTGGAGTTTTTATAACATTAGTCTAGCTGAATCAAATAGCATAGACTCATATCAATAATTCAATTCAATCGAATTATTTAGGTGTAGCCAAACCCCGTTGGCAAATTAAAATTTTTTGAAAATATTTTTTTTGAGAATGACGTCATGATGTCGCACTGTATTTACAGTCCGTTGCGGATTCTGTCATTTGGTAATTTTTTCATGCTACTTCATACCATAGTGGAATAGTGACTTTAGGTCTAATTCACACTAAGTAATACTGCATTGATGACTCCATCATTTTTATCATCTCTGCACCAGGTTACATGGTACATAAGTGATAAATAAAAAAATAGTTTTTGATATTTCAAATCATTTGAGTCTAGCCGAAATAAGTAGCATAGACTGTACCTTAAACCGTTTCAAAAATGATTACGAGTCTATATTTTTTTTAAAAGGCACATAGTGCGTATTTAGCTTGATGTCAATCATTTCGAAATTTAGCATATCTAGGAGTTTAGGAAAACCTAAGTCTCCACTAATGATCATTTTCTTAATAATCTATCTGTTCCTATAATCCTTAACACTCCATTCACACACAACTATACCCAATTCTTAAAACCAGACTTATGAGTTCATAACCTGGTCACAATTATATGAGTTTACGAAATTACCCTAGTCTGACCTTTGGCGTCCGTTCGCTGAGGGGCTCATAAACATTTCATATAACTATAAGTCAAGAATGTCACATAAGTATGAGTTCTAAAAACTCGTACTTAATCCTATATTCTCTACCTATGACCTATTTATCTGTATATAACAACTAGCGTGACACAACATTTCAATTATTACCAATGCCACCAACTAAGTAGTTTTTACACCAAGTACAATTCCCCGCCCATACAAGGAATCATACAACTCAGTTGCTAACACGAGTCCTCATTGAAATCCCCACCTAATCTTAACCCCCTTTTTCAACACGAATTTCATTTAATCTGTATCCATAATCCATAACTTTTTCATGAGTTTTCATAGTACCATTTCATAGTACAACTTACACACAACATCTTGCTGTAAACTTTTCAATCATAAGATTGATTCATTTCCCATATCATGATCTTTATCAGATCGCGGGGTGATCTCATCGTATATATTACGATTCAATTCTATGACTTGATCGTTTTGTCTTACGATCTCCTATCCCTGCACTTTCAGTCTTTTAGACTCGATTTATTCACCATTACTGTTCAACTTTTTATCAGAGTTAGGGAACTCTGTGCTTTACACTCGCCGAGATTCATCTTTTAATCTTACCGACCAACTAACTCTATGTGAGTTAGATCTTATCCTAATCACTGCGGTTATTGGTCTCAGGTATTCCTACCTAAGCTTCATAACCAACAACTTTGATACCAACTGTAGTAGCCCCGAATCTGGGCCCCAAATCACCGCGGATCCGGTATACTATTTCTTTCACTAATTGCGGAAGATATAAAAATAAATTGTTTATACAATACATTACACACTTATCCCCAAGGTCGAGTAACCTTAACTTAAACACCATATATAAGCTTTCTAACATATAACAAATTTATCAAACTATACTATTACAAAATAGTCGCACATTTAACCCAAGTAGAACTTGACATTAACCTTTTCTTGTATCCGAACACGCTCGCCTTATCTGCAATGTTTTATCAAGATATAGCAAGGGTGAGCATGAAAGTTGCCCAGCAAGTTTAAATACAACAATATAACGATATATCATGATTGAAGAGTATGAATAATAAGCTGGCTATAATTCATCAATATAGTTGAGAATTATCATGAACACATTTTTGACTGAACAAGTTTTAAACATGAACAAACATTTCTGAACCAACTGGTAATGAAGGTGATCAGCCTTTCATACATGACTTATACATGCAAGATGTACAGAGTACAATTTTCATGGAAATCAACAATGATTAACCATAAGCTTGAATAAAACACTCTTATTAGAGTTAAGTACAAAGAAACTTGCCTGAACCGTTGATTACCGCAACGCAATTTATAACGCTTTATCCGAAGACCTAATATTAATAATATAGATCTCCAATATTTGAATAATATCATCACAGTAATATACTGTTATATTTATACACACAGAATAACCTAAACACATAGAACATAACCCTATCAGTCTTTACAACACATAAGACATAGCATCAAGTCAAACTATTGCAGTCTGAGTTGAAACCTACACAATTCTAGCATCCCGACGGTCTAGTCGGTCAATACTCAAGTTTAAGTTCAGTTAAACTCTGCTTAAACGCTTAACCATTAACACAGATAATTTCTAATCAGACAAAACATTTTTCTTAGGCTCGTAATAATTTTCGGATAATTATTACCATTTATTAATATTTTTTAATCCTTAAAACCGTATTTAAATGAATTAAATACCACATAATTCCTTAATCATTAATATTCATTTAATATAAAATATTAATGAAAATCATAACATAATATTATAATATATAATTATAATATACCAAAGTATTTTTAATACCTTAAAATCATTTTATATAATTTTCCAACACTTTAATCCATTATCCGATAATTGCTATTAATATTAAAATATTAATATTTTCATGCCAAAATATCAAAAGTTATATTTTATAACTTAAAATATTTTTCTAACACTTAAATCATTTTATATGACTTTAAATCATTAATTCTATTTTTCCATAATTTATTTAATATTATTATTAAATAAACTAATTACCATTAATATGGATTAATTAATGAATTTCATCCCAAAATATAAAAAGTCATCAAAAATAACTTAAAATATTTTCTAATATCATAAAATAATTTTTCATGATTTTTCCTGAATTAAAATTAGTTTTAAATAATTTATTTAATACAATAATTAAATAAATAAATACCTTTTATATTCCAAAAATATTAAATATTTTCGAAATATACTTAAAATAGTTAAAAACTATTTTTCAGACTTTAAAATATTTTTTCATAATTTATTATATATTTTTAATAAATAAAAACCATTTTTTTCTAATTTTTAATTAATTTCCTGTAATTTCCGAAATTAAGCATCGCTAAAGGGGCCCTATAGCGACAGAACCGTCGCTATAGGTGTTCTTGGTGTTCTTGGTGTTCTTCAGACCTTCATAGGCAGTTACAAGGTTACTACTTTGACCATCAATAAATCTAGGATCACATTGTTTCTAGGCTGGTAGACTGTATTAAGACTGTAGTATACGTGTAGCACTTCAACTAGAATCAAGTTTCATGGCAATACTACATAACAACAGAAAGATATCGGCCTCTAAAAATCATGTCAGGCTTGTTCTTCATTTTCTGGGTTACCCAGAAAATGAAGAACATTCCATGGTCCCTACTTTGAGCCTTTCAAACTTTGCCTTCCGGGGTCGGTTGTTGTGATCTATTGGTTCAAACATGTAGTCGAGATGACAAGGTACAATCTCATAACTTCAAATCATAACCGCAACATCCCATATGACAGAAAAGATCTAGTCAACACTTGCCAGAAAATTCGGCTGTTGAAGGTTCTGGGTTTTCCAGAACTTCAACAAAACAGACAGTCAACCAAGGTTTGACGACAAATATAAACAATTATGTTATCAATAAAGGTGATATAATAGCATGGTTTAGTAGTTCATATACCAGTATATAACATCCAATCAACAACACGGCCAAAAACATAAAACACAAGCTAGATCCAGGGTCTAGAAATCCTTGTCAGATAACACGATGGGTTCTAGGTTACCTAGAATTCAGTTTCTGTGAATGGTCAACGTGGTTTGACCGAGCATAAATGATGAGCTAGAATAGATCTAACCCTGATTCCAGTTTCAGATCAAAGTCCTCACGTCATAGAACAGATTCAAAACATAAAACACCCTAAAATAATAGCACACAAAGATCTAAGGCCTTTGACTTTAGACTGTCAGGCCAATTTTTTTCATCATTTCCAGATTTCTAAAAAAAATAGATCCAAGCACTTTGATGTTATCGATCTATGATCCAACAACCCAGATCTCTAATTGACACCTTATTGCACATATTTAACCAACAAACAACAACATTAAACATCAAAATCATAGATTTGCAAGGTTAGGGTTTTTATACCTTTTATGCTTTGATTTTGATTTCGGATCTTCTGATTCTGTTCTTAATTGATCTAAAGCTGAATAAGTGACTGATGTACTATAATATTTCGGAGCTTTGGGATAGAGAGAGAGAGTTGGTGAGAGTTGAATAAAAATTAAGCAAATTTGGTGAACTTTCTCTCTCCCATTTCCTTGAATAAGGCTTGATTCACTGAATGTTGCTGATCCAAGGGCAAGATAGCTAGATATAAAAGTCATATGCTAGGCTAGGATGGTTCACCCACTTCACTACGACAAATCTTACAAGAAATCTTCAATTATGCACAAAGGGGCAAAATAGTCATTTATCAATTAATTTTAATGGCATTTTGGACATTGGCCAAACCCTTAGGGTTTAGGGTTTGGTTGATTTAGGGTTTAGAGTTTAGCATTTTAGGGTTTAGGTTTTAACCCTTAACTTTGCAAATTTAATTTCTAACATTTCCGAATTTCGGTTATAAAAATAGAAAATTAATATTTCTAACTTATAATTAGAATTTTCTAATTATATAAAAATTTCTTAATCATAAATTCATTCTTACTAATTAGGATTAGCATTTCCTAATTACAATTGCTAATAAAGCAATTAGGGTCAAAATGGTCATTAGGGTTCAAAACCCTTGAATTAGGGTTTGTAATAGAAAAATTAATTTTCTAATTTAGAAATTAAATATTCGTAATTAGATTAGGGTTTTCAAATTACTCATAAATAAAAAAAATTAGGATTAAGGTTTCCTAATTAACATTGCTAATATAGCAATTAAATCCACAACTGAGCATTAGGGTTTCCGACGGAACAATTAGGGATCCAAAAATTAGAAATTAGAGTTTGCTAATTAATTAACCTTTGCCCTAATTAGTAGTATAATTAATACCACATAAGCATTATAATTATCATTTCTATTCCCAGATTAGGGCTTCATTTATCAGAATCTGAAATTAGGGTTTTCAGATCAGGTATTAGGGTTTTCTAATTATCAAATCGGGTTTCAAATTCAGAATTAGGGTTTTGTAATCAATTTGTTAAGATTAACCCTAATTAATCCTATAATTATTTACACTTATGCCATTAAGTTCCCAATTTAGGGTTTTTAATATCCGAATTAAGGTTTCGGATTTCTAAAACTAAAACTAGGGTTTCCAGAACTGATTTTCTAGGGTTTCTTATTAATCGTTAGGATTTTCTAACCGAACGTTAAAGTTCTTAATATATTCATAGGGTTTGTTACAGATATCATTTATCTGGTCAACCCTTCACCCTTAACCACATTCTGAACACAAACATAACCATAAACACAAAACGAATTCACATAAATCCTTAATCCTGAATAATTCACCGAAATCCTTCACCGAATTTTGAAATCCTTAAAATTCAATCCCAATAACATCAAACGCATACACTTATTTTCTGTCTAGGTTTATTATTTGACCTTAAATCAATCATTTAAGATTTTAATAAATTGCCCAAATTCTCGGGTTATCACAAGATTGTTCTAAACTCCTTTGAATATAGCACTTTGCATGTATATCATGTTATTCAGTTATATATATTGTTAATATCCAATCTTTGACTTTAATAGCCTTGTTCAGTTATACATTCTCGTATTAAACCTTTATTGATGGAAGTTGAATAGTGTTCTAAAATTCTAGAGACACTGATAAGCTAGTTCAAAACTAAACTTTCTTTAGTGCGAAAATTCTAAATTCAAACTGAGACGAACAACCCAAATATAGGGGATTTTTGTACGTGTAACGTTTAGATGCTTGTGCACAATGCATGGTACAAAGGGCTGATCCCCCTAAGTACGCTAAGAAGGGTCTGTACAATCTAATGGCTTTTAACGTTAAGGTAATAATACCTATATACCGGAGATATAGTTCGTGATCTTAAGACCCTCAGACATTGATTTCGAACTTGTTTTCTATTCTTAATTCACAGAACAAGTTCATTATTGCTAGCATTCGTTGTTCATTCTCATGTTGTTATTATTACTACTTCTTATATCAGTGAGCAATTGTTTGCTCACTCTTACATTTAACACTGCAGCTAAAGTTGAGAAAGTCGATGAGCCGTCTACTAGCAAAGGAAAGGGCAAGATGTCCAAATGTTGAAGACTTATGAGAATTTTATTTTAACGAATTATGTTAAAGACTTGTTTTAATATGTGATGTATTCCGCAAACTTATGTAATAGTTTTAAGGTTAGATTACCTGGGATATATTTTGAGAATATGATGTAGCCTTTAATGGGAAAGTTTATTGTTTAAGTTATTTAAATTATGTCTTTATCCTTTGATTATGGGTAGTTAGATGTAATGTTTTGGATAGTGAACACCAAATCCTGTGGGAATGGAGTACCTGGATTTGGGGGTGTCACATGTTGGTATCAAAACTTTAGGTTATGAACTTTAGGTGGGGAAACCTTAGGAAGTAACCTTTAAAGAAATAGAAAAATTAGAGGAGTTTAACTCTTACCGATTTTTAAGGAATTGATTAAGGTATCCATTGAAGTTAAATAATAAAAGACATTATGTGCTATGTGTTAATAATTTATGTGCTCGCGAGTATCGAAAATATTAAGTAAAACTTAAAATATTCTGTTGTCAGGATGTTTAACGAAGGAGGATGCAGTCCAGCTAGGGAAGTGATACCTCACGTACCTAGAGATGACGAACACAGGGATATTCATGTAGTGCAGGAAAAGTTGATCCAGGAGGATGTGCCTGTGACCGATCTCCAG